>JAJOZX010009867.1:37500-141518 GCA_023014485.1 Bathynomus jamesi | reverse complement strand
TATATACAGTAAACCCTCGTCCAACGCGGGGTTAGGTTCCTCGAGAACGGCGCGTTAGGTAAATCCGTGTTGGACCAATTTAATACCTTATGGGATAAATGGGGATACGTGAACGCGGCCGCGTAAAGTCTCTCATTAATACTTAGATATGTAGATTTTTTATTCCCACATAAGTGAATTTCCCTACCTATATTGTATATGAAATAAGAACATAAAATCATAAACATAATGATATTTACATATAAATAAAAAATATTAAATGGTGTGTATGGTAGACTCAATCACGTGATACTCGTGGCCAAGCGATGTTATGCTCATACCACCACGCAACTTATCTAGAATCTTTGTTTTTTTGGCAAATTTTTTCGGCAAATAACACTAGGGAACAACATTTTGTTTCTTGAAAACTATTTGGTGTTTCTTATAGAACTTTTGATGCTGATTTCAAATATGGTTTCAGAATTTTTCTATCACCCATAGTTTTCGAGAAAATAATATTTCCATTTACTTAGAGTTTTCCCAAAAAATTAGTTAAAATTAAGTGTACTAATTTAATTTTACTTTCTTTTTTTTCCAAGTTAACTATATTTAATAGTATTTTTGGCATTAAAAAATATAGCTATTTAAACAAACAGATTTTTAATAAAAAGAATTTTTTTTTCAAGTTTTGCTCAAATTTTAAAATTTTTCATAGTAGAAAAAATTGGTTTTTCATTCCAAAAAGTTTTCCGTGATTTCAATAATTTTCCGCCAGCATGAATCGAAACTGTATTAATCCTAGAGATACATTTTGCTACGTATGTGGAGAACTAACCATAATGGCACAGAGGAAGACGATGACCCCACTCGTGAAGAAGGCTTACGAACTTTATTTTGGATGTAAGGTAGGCGACCAAGACAAATCCTGGGCACCTCATATCTCATGCATTTCCTGTGCCGTCACTCTTAGGGGTTGGATTAAAGGTACCCGCAAATCTATGCCATTTGCCATACCAATGATTTGGGGAGAGCCCAAGGATCACCTAACGGATTGCTATTTTGTATGACTAACGTTTCAGGATTCTCTGCCAAAAATAAACATAAAATTCAATACCCAAATCTTGCATCTGCCATGAGACCAGTACTACATGACGATGATAACCCAATTCCAACTCCCCCAAAGTCATGGACACTGGATGAAGAGTCTGAAGTTGAACCAATGGAAATTAATGACACTAAAGATACAGACTTTCAGCAACCTGAATCAAATAAACCACGTATGATAACGCAGGTTATGCTGAATGATCTCGTGAGAGATTTGGACCTTCCGAAAAAGAAAGCGGAATTACTGGGCTCCAGGTTACGTGAATGGAATTTGCTGGCAAAAGATACAAGCATATCGGCGTTCCGCACTCGCCAAAAAGATCTGATGCAGTATTTCTCCTCGTCAGGTGGTTTATGCTACTGTAATAATGTAAATGGACTGCTGTTAGCTCTCGGTCATGAGCACAAATCTGAAGATTGGCGTTTATTTATTGACTCTTCGAAGCTAAGCCTCAAGGTTGTACTACTTCACAATGGAAATAAATACCCTTCCATTCCTGTAGGGCACGCTGTCCACATGAAGGAATCTTACGAAAATATGAAACTCATCCTTCAGCAGATTAATTATGACCAGTTTCGTTGGTATATATGTGGGGATTTAAAAGTCGTCGCGCTTCTTCTGGGAATGCAGCTCGGTTATACGAAGTTCTGCTGCTTCCTTTGTGAATGGGACAGCAGAGCCAGAGATTCGCATTATTTTGTAAAGGATTGGCCACTTCGTCAAAAATGTATCCCAGGACTGAAGAATGTGTCTCATGAACCCTTAGTTGACCCCAAGAAAATATACTTACCGCCACTTCACATCAAACTTGGCATCATGAAAAATTTTGTCAAAGCAATGAACAAGGAAGATGAGGCATTCAAATATTTGAAGAAAAAGTTTTCACGACTTAGCGATGCAAAGATAAAAGAAGGGATCTTTGTTGGTCCCCAAATCAGAGAGCTCATGAAAGATCAAAAGTTTGATGATGCCTTGAGAGGAAAAGAAAAAGTGGCATGGGAGGCCATGAAGAATGTTGTCACAAATTTTCTAGGGAACATCAAAGCCTCTAACTATGAAGAAATAGTGCAGGACATGATTGAAGCATATAGGTTATTGGGATGTAATATGTCACTAAAAATCCATTTCTTGCACTCCCATTTAGATTTCTTCCCTGAAAACCTCGGCGACGTAAGCGATGAGCATGGAGAAAGGTTCCACCAAGATATAGCTACTATGGAGAAACGCTACCAAGGGAGGTGGGATTCGGCAATGTTAGCTGATTACTGCTGGACACTGATGCGAGAAGCTCCTAATGAAAACTACAAGAGAAAATTAGTGACAAAGAAGTTTTAAGAAGAATATTTTAAATGCCAATCTGCCACTAATATAATTTTTATGAAGTATTTTTACTAACTTCTATACACTTTTTGAATAAATATTAAAATACAAATTTCTCAGTAACCTTGGATGATAGAGAAATTCTACGGCTATATTCGGAATCAGCGGAAAAACTCCTATAAGAACGACCTGTTTACGTCCAAGAAACAAAAACAAAGTTAAAATTTGTTCCCCAGTGTAATTGTTCGCATTTACTTTTCCGGTGTATAAGCAAATTCGCGTTGAACAAACACGCGTTGGACGAGGGATTACTGTATGTATATATATATATATATATATATATATATATATATATATATATATATATATTATATATATATATATATATATATATATATATATATCATACTAAAAATAAAGGATGAGTCTAGTCTCACCAATAACTAAGTATTGCTCAGTACTCACAAGTCCATACAGCAAACGAGACATTGCGAACATTAAAGCTATACAAAAGACTTTTACGTCTAAGATAGAAGAAATGAAAGGCGACGACTACTGGTCTCGATTACAATCCCCGAAACTCTATTCTCTGTAAAAAAGACGCGAGTGATACACAATAATATACATAAGGAAGATACTCGAGGGTTTTGTCCCTAAACTTAGAAATTAAATAGAAACAAAATGGAATGAGAGAAGAGGCAGATTTTGTACTGTCCCAGCTGCGGTGGGACAGGGGGTCATGAAAACGAGGATGGAAAATACCCTCAGAATACGAGGGCCAAAACTCTTCAACATACTGCCCCAAGAACCGAGGAACGTTCAGCACACCAATCTGAATTATTTCAAGAACCAACTGGAAGGGTTCGTGTGCAAAGTCCCTGACTGGCCCTACGAGGGCAGGACGAGATCGGAAACCAATTTCCTCCTTCACCAAATCCCACAAATGAATCGAGATGCTGCAGAAAGGTCGACGGCAGGTCAATCCTGAACCGTCGTTCAAAACCATCATAAAGTATATATATATATATATATATATATATATATATATATATATATATATATATATATACACATTATAACTGCAAACACGCAGTATAATTAACGTAAAGAACGACGCTTTGTATAGGAGAATTATCCGCGCAAGATGAGAGCGAAAGAACGAAACAAATGAAAAATGAGGTACCCACCCGGGAATCGAACCCGGGATCTTCCGATTGCCGGTCAGATATGATAACCATTACACCACAGGCCTCACCCAAACAAATGTCGTAATTCCTCTACATACGCGCAGAAACCAATGCCCCAAAGGGGCACCTCCCGCATGCCGTAACATTATATACATTATAACTGCAAACACGCAGTATAATTAACGTAAAGAACGACGCTTTGTATAGGAGAATTACCCGCGCAAGATGAGAGCGAAAGAACGAAACAAATGAAAATTGAGGTAACCACCCGGGAATCGAACCCGGGATCTTCTGATTGCCGGTCAGATATGATAACCACTACGTAGAGGAATTACGACATTTGTTTGGGTGAGGCCTGTGGTGTAGTGGTTATCATATCTGACCGGCAAACGGAAGAGCCCGGGTTCGATTCCCGGGTGGGTACCTCATTTTTTCATTTGTTTCGTTCTTTCGCTCTCATCTTGCGCGGTAATTCTCCTATACAAAGCGTCGTTCTTTACGATATATATATATATAGAGAGAGAGAGAGAGAGAGAGAGAGAGAGAGAGAGAGAGGGGGGGGTAGGGATTTACAAAAGTAAAGTACAGCAGCGGTCAATAAAGCGAACAAAGTGCTAAGTTTTATAGCTAGGAATTTTGAGTACAAATCGCACGATATTATTGTTTCTCTTTATAAATTATTAGTTAGACCCCATTTGGAGTACGCGATCCAATTTTGGAATCCGCATATGCGAAAAGATATAGACAAAATCGAAAGAGTTCAAAGACGAGCAACTAAGATGATTCCGTCACTTAGGTCAAAGTCGTACGAGGATAGGCTTAAAGAGTTAAAATTGACTACACTCGAGACTAGGAGGCAAAGGGGTGATCTAATCCAGGTTTTTAAAATTATGAATGGGTTCGATAACGTGGATAGAGATAGCTTTTCGAAATATCTCAATATAATAGGACTAGAAATAACGGGTGTAGGTTGACAAGTAGAAGGTCCGAGACAGCAGTTGCCAAAAACTTTTTTACGCATAGAATAGTAAATAGCTGGAATAGTTTGCCGGTAGAAGTAATTAGTAGCACGTCTATAAACATGTTTAAAAATCAATTAGACGCATATGTTGATAGATTGGGTATAGTTTAAGGTAGTAAAATTAAGGCTTTTCTGGTTCGGAACCCACGTAAAATTGTAGGTCCCCTCAGTAACCACAGAGGACATGCGCAATACACAATTACAAACACAGTAGGTAGACCAGTTAGGTAGACCAGCCATGAGTGGATCTTACGGTCTTTGTTGGTCTGAAACATCATAACATTATAACTAAAACAAATGTTCAAATTGATGTCTTGTTTTGGGACCATATTTTGTTGCAGGTAGAATAATACGCAATTGCTATAAAAGTGAGTTATAGACTGGTGAGGAAAAGGCCTCCGAGGCCTTTTACTCAGGAAAATAGTCCCAAAACAAGGCATTAATTTGAACATTTGTTTTAGTTATAATGTATTCTTTGTAAATTTAATTTAAAATAAATTTTCCTATGAGACCGGACTTATAGGACACCCTATATATATACACATACAGCATATATATATAATATATATATATATATATATGCATATAACTGCAATGACCGCGCAGTATATAAATGAATAGAAACGACATAAGTACTAAGGAACGTTTCTGCACACGAGGAGGAGAGATAACGAATAAATGAAAAATGAGGCGAACCGCCCGGGAATCGAACCCAGGGTCCTCCAATTGCCGGTTGGACGCGCTACCATTATGCTACGGCCCTCAATTAATCACAAATCGAAATTCTCCCACATAGGGCAGAAACCAATGCCCTGAGAAGGCACCCTCGCAAATCGTGAATATGCGCATATAACTGCAATGACCGCGCAGTATATAAATGAATAGAAACGACATAAGTACTAAGGAACGTTTCTGCACACGAGGAGGAGAGATAACGAATAAATGAAAAATGAGGCGAACCGCCCGGGAATCGAACCCAGGGCGCTCCAATTGCCGGTTGGACGCGCTACCATTATGCTACGGACCTCAATTAATCACAAATCGATTCCCGGGCGGTTCGCCTCATTTTTCATTTATTCGTTATCTCTCCTCCTCGTGTGCAGAAACGTTCCTTAGTACTTATGTCGTTTCTATTCATTTATATACTGCGCGGTCATTGCAGTTATATGCGCATATTCACGATTTGCGAGGGTGCCTTCTCAGGGCATTGGCTTCTGCCCTATGTGGGAGAATTTCGATTTGTGATTAATTGAGGACCGTAGCATAATGGTAGCGCGTCCAACCGGCAATTGGAGGGCCCTGGGTTCGATTCCCGGGCGGTTCGCCTCATTTTTCATTTATTCGTTATCTCTCCTCCTCGTGTGCAGAAACGTTCCTTAGTACTTATGTCGTTTCTATTCATATATATATATATATTATGTATTTATATTCTTTACAGTAACCCAAAAATGCGAATTCACGTATAAACTCTACGTTTACGAAAGTAAAAAGCGTTTATTGAAATTTTATTCCAAGATACAATAATTATTTAGATAATTAAACATTTTAATTTAATTCACTTTTTAATAAGGAGAAATTCTCTAACGACTATACATGAATTTCCATATAAAGATGGTGAGCGGAGGTTCATGCATGCACGATACCCATTAACTGTTGAGGTGTTTCATTAAGGGACCATATTCCTAATGACATAAACATTATTCCAGTGGTTCACCATTAATGGTGAGTTTCATCTTTTGGTAGTCGTCATTGCTAATGGACACGAATAGGAGTCTTAATGGTTAATGGGATATTTTCAACATCGCTACATATCGAATTCTCAAATATTTGTAAGTTCTTAGGTTTATATGAGTGATTTTCGGTATTGTGGGAGTTTCTTCAAGAATATAAAAGGAAGTATAATATATATATATTATATATATAATGTGTGTAAAGAACGACGCTTGTGTAGAAGAGCGTTCCGCACAAGATGAGGAGGGAGAACGAACAAATGAAAAAATGAGGTACCACCCGGGAATCGAACCCGGGATCATCCGATTGCCGGTCATATATGCTATCCACTACACCATGGACCTCGATCAATCAGAAGTCGTAATTCTCCTACATACGAGCAGAAACCAATGCCCTGAGGGGGCACCTTTACATGCCGTACATATATACATTTTAACTGCAAACAACACACAATATAATTAATTGGTTTATGCTCGTATGTAGGAGAATTACGACTTTTGATTGATCGAGGTCCATGGTGTAGTGGATAGCATATCTGACCGGCAATCGGATGATCCCGGGTTCGATTCCCGGGTGGTTACCTCATTTTTCATTTGTTCGTTCTCCCTCCCTCAGCTTGTGTGGAACGCTCTTCTACACAAGCGTCGTTCTTTACATTAATTATACTGTGTGTTGTTTGCAGTTAAAAAAAAAAAAATATATATATATATTATATATATATATACACGACGGTTCAGGATCGACCTGCGGTTGAGCCCTCTGCAGCATCCCGCCTCATTTGGTGGAGGAGAGGATTGGTTTCCGTTCTTCTCTTGCCCTCGTAGCCAGCCACGCGTGGCTAGTCAGGGACTTTGCAGTTTGCACAAGAACCTATGCAGCTCATTCTACAGTTATTTATATATTATCACTGCTCGAAATTGTCAACACGTGTCAGTAGCTTAAGTGTGGGTCAGAAAAAAGGTTTCAAATCCTTTTTGACACAGTATTAATAAACTAAATTGTGGGCAAAATAAAGGCTTCACTATTTTATAAATATTAATCCATTCAGGGTTTGAGTAGCTCGTGGAATCATTGCTAAATATATGGAGGGTTAACGTACGTGGTTCATCACCAGTGAAAACAACAACACTTTGAATTATCATAGGCCGATGGACGGTCAAATTCATAATTACATTTTCTTCCTTGTACCTCATTAGTTTGCATATTATACACTTTGTTTGGTGTCTTCCTGTTTCGTCGTTTATAGTTCATCCTGTGAGGGAATGAACCATACCAATTTCATCGACAAGACCATGCAATCGACACTCTAAAACACCTAACTTGATCTAACTTAGTGAGAATAGCCGATTTTATCTTCCTTATTAAAGCTAACATTAACCTAACCAGTCTGGAACTTAACCTAACCTTGAGCCGAAGAGGGTAACCTGAGTATATGGGAATGTGTAAGAGGAGACCAACACTTACTACGCAGTTTACTACTGTTTCTAACCTCCTATATTCGGTATCGTCGAACTTGTATGGAATAACCTGACCTTTTTACTCATCCTGAATACTCGTGTTAAAAAGAACCATTCATTTCCTCTCAGAAAGCTAAAATCCTTCAGCGTTTGACGCTTTAGAACAATTTTACTCAAATCCAACAAAAATGGATTAAAAAGTCGATTTTGTAAAACAAATCTAAAAGAAATCAAAGCCACAAAAGAGGCAAAGAAGTTTACAAACAAGTTAAAAGTTTCCATTCTCGATCAAGGAAACTCTCATCGTTTGAGTGAAGATTGTTTTAAGTTTTTAGGCAGTATAATATGCATGGAGGGTAAATTAGTTATCTTTAGTGCAGGATCTATTCTTATACAGGGTGTCCCATAGGTCAGGAGTGTAACTCACTTCCATATTAGGCATTGCGTATTATTCTACCTACAACAAAAAAAAAAAGGTCCCAAACAAGACATCAATTTGAACATTTGTTTTAGTTTAATGTATTACTTTTGTAAATTTAATTTAAAAATGAATTTTCCTATGAGACCGGACTTATGGGACACCCTGTATAATGATAAATTATCGCAGGCTTTTCGTACTATGTTGCAAAACAGAACTTGTTTCGATTATAACGAAACGTAAGTTCTAATTTATTTTATTTCCCAGATTATTTAACACACACACACACACACACACACACACACGCATACACACGATATTGTATATACTTCTTCGATTAATTTAATTGAGTACATAATATAAATAACTCTAACATTGTGTTTGGGAGAGTAGCCACGTCGGGTGAATTCAACTTCCATGTAACGAACGAACATCCAAAATACATTTTAATAATTATTTCCTATGTTTTGAAACCCATTATTACGATAAGAAAAGCAACGAGAAAGGTAGAATTTAAAAATATTTACGTTTCTGATACAAAAAACTCATCTTCCCATCGCCTATTCCGCGCCATAGAAATTTATATATGCATATATACATACGGGCGTAATAATGTAATTATTATAATAAGCATCGCATGATGTCAGAACGCGATGTGAGATATGGTTGGATGCTGGAGCAATTTAAAACAGAAGTAGGATTACGCAGAAAGACAACTCCTTGTAATTATCCTTACAAGGGCAAACTAGTGCTAGTATTTATGACTAGTGTTTATGCTAAATCTAAATGGAAAATTTGTTTCAAAATTTTAAATTTCTTTCTGTTATCTTCATTTTGAACTTTAGTCCAATATTAAATTACGGCTCGCGAAAATGTAAGAGAAACTTCAATTTTTTTACATTTTTTTCAGGAGTTTTTTACCATTTGAAAATCCTTATAAACGGTTTCCATGCTATTATCCAATTATAATGCCACATTTGATATATTTATATATAAAATATATAATTAGGACCGAATTCAAGTTATATATATATAGAGGTGGGTGTGGGGGGGGGGGTATGGGTGTGGAGGGGTGGCCGGAAAAAATTTACCACAACAATTAAGCCATGTTGAGAATTATATTTAAGAGACTTTAATCTTTTCATTGAGTTCATCAACTGCTCTTTCATTAATTAAAATATGCTATACAACATTTAACTCTTCTCATTATACAATATCTCGATTCCAGGAGCACAAACATAAACCCGTAAAATATCACATACCAACCTCTATATATACATATATATAGAAAACAACGAAAAACCAGCATTGTGCAGTAACAACATAAAGAACATTATAGTATGTTATCTAATTTGTTCTGGTTTTAATGAATATTTTTCCCGAGTTCTGATTTTGGTATTCAGTTCACATAAGCTTCTGTGAGTGGTCTCATAATCTCTGTAATTAGAATTCAAAGGCGATAAATTTTGTAATAGCGTTCATTTGAAACCTATTAAATCAGAGGTAATTGGCTACTTCTGTCATACATTATAGGGGTATTTTTAAAGACTTTTACCTATGGGGATACTGTAAGCAAGATTTACTCACACAAATTTTAGGGTTTTCGGGTCTTAACTTTGGGAAATTTTAGGTTTAGTATATATATATATATATATATATATATATATATATATATATATATATATATATAAATATATATATATATATATATATATATAATTATATATAAGCACCAATAAGCGAAATCAGGCATTAAGATAATACCTAGGCAATAAGCCGGAAGCTAAGAATGCATAGAGCATTATTTACAAGGGTCACTTTCACAGTTTACATTATGTTAGGTTAGGTTATATTTATTATTATAGATATACAAA
Organism: Bathynomus jamesi; assembly: GCA_023014485.1. Classification (NCBI taxonomy): domain Eukaryota; kingdom Metazoa; phylum Arthropoda; class Malacostraca; order Isopoda; family Cirolanidae; genus Bathynomus; species Bathynomus jamesi. Next base: position 131,426 of record JAJOZX010009867.1, on the reverse strand, counting down.
TAAGCGTTATACTTATGATCAACAGATCTACAGAAGCTAAGGCTAACAAAGACCCTAAGATCCACTCGAAGGTTAGCCCGAGAAGAAAATAAGGGGTTAAGTAGCAACACCTATCACTCATGGGTTAACATTCATTCAGAAAAAGAGAAAAAAAGACTCTCCATCATCATCCGCCGGCCACTGCCGACAAGTCGGAAAAATAGTCGAAGAGAATAGGAAAGGGGTGAAAGATGAAAAGAAGTAAAATAAGAACACTTACAAATCATGCAAACACAGACTTAACTCACAGTCATACCATGCAAACTACAAACATGCAAGAAAAGAGAGTTACAGACATAACAAGAAAAGAGAGTTACAGACATTGCAGGAAAAGAGAGTTACAGACATTCTTAGCTTTTAGCTTATTGCCTTGGATTTAAGCTTAATGCCAGATTTCGCTTATTGCCGCTAATATATATAATATATATATAAGGCCACCTCTATATATATATATATATATATATAATATATATATATATATACCGATTCATCGATTTGTTGTACCTGGTATTCCATACATTAAAACTAAGCTCACCCTCTCGTCTATTGTTAATTTCGCAGCCATCCCCTACCTAAGAGAAAAAAATAATATATTATAGTCAACACTAAAAATTCCTATGGTGCGCGACATTTGCGCCACCCTGTATACCTTTCAACCTTTCAAATGTTCCACACGATGATTCCTCATTTCACGAAGGTCAAGCTTATCGCCCCTCCTCGAGTTGGCCTGGTGAAGTAGTGAGTTGGTTTCTTGTACTCTCCACCTCACATAGTTAGGTACGCCCAGCCCATCGGGGATTGTTCTGAGCCAGGCGTCTAATCTTCTTTTGAAGATGTCCACCGCAACACCTCTCGTGTTCCTTAGGTCTTTGGACAGCTGATTAAACAGGTTTGGTCCTCTCACAACAAAACTATTTTTTTTCAGGGTTAAGGATGTTCCCTGTCTCGCCTTTAATTTGGGAACACGACACAGTCTTCCTTTTCTACTTTTCACTGTTGTTTGGGGAGTTACAGGGTTCAGAGTAAGATTAGGGACTAGTTTCTCCATTATTTTCCAAGTGTAAATGATGATGTATCTCTCTCTTCTCCTTTCCAGAGAATATAGGTTTAATTCGCGTAACCTTTCCCAGTAGTTTAGTTCTTTGCACCCCTTGATCTTGGCTGTGAAGCTTCTCTGAATCCCTTCTAGTTGTCTAATGTCTTCTTTTTTATATGGGGATGTTAGGACCGCGCAGTATTTCAATTTGGGTATGATCAGTGTTTGGGTATGATCAGTGTATATATATATATATATATATATATATAATTAAGTGGTATTCAAAATTACTTAAATTTTTCGAAGTTCAAACTATAAAACCATTTGAAAATGCCTCTATCTATCTATCTATTTATATATCTACCTATCTCTCATCTCTATTTCAATAACATCAATCTAATTTTCAGCTCACTCTATCACCTTAATTAACCATTAACCAAAATTTAAGTAATTAAAAGTCTGTGAAAAGACCATTGCATCAATGACATGTCTGTGAATGGGGTAACAATAAACGATATTGACCTAAAAATCAATATACTTTTTCCTCTCTCTCTCTCTCTCTCTCTCTCTCTCTCTCTACATGAGTGACCATTGTTAAAAGAGAAAAGAATATTTTTAACTTTTTCAGTTGAAATTTTTTACCTTTCGTGTTTAATTAAATGCAGGTGTAAAATACCATTCAAAGTCTTTGAAATCTGAAGTGGGCATAACCTTGACATCTGAGGTCGAGAAATGCCTTGCCTATTTCGCCATTCCAAGTCGTTATTTAACACGAAATAAGAGCATGTGTATATATATATATATTATATATATTCTTGTTTAAAGTGAATGGATTTAATTTATTATTATTATTAATATTATTATTATTATTATTATTATTATTATTATTATTTGAAATTTTTTTAATTAATTTTACCCTGAATTAATATAGTGATTATATGTTTCATTTTAGCGCTTTCTTGGTCCCTTGACTTCTCCCACTCCCTCCCCCTCTGGAATAGAGTTAAAAAATATGTCGTTTATACGAAATATTCATCATCAATATTTTAATCCCCATTTCTAATTCGCGTTTCCATCTAAAATGTTTCGATAAGTTTTACACGAAGAGATTGTAATCTATTTCGTGTAATGAATGTAATGCCAATTTATATTACATGAAGTTATATATATATATATATATATATATATATATATATATATATATATATATATAACACTCGATATGCGTAATGAATTTAAATGAAATTTCGTGGAAAATATAATTTTTTTTTAAGTGTTCAAATGTTTGAAGAAACGTTAATAAATGTCTAAAAAAATTCGCTTTAATCACTCGCTAAATCTTAATTTAAGCCTGCATTTGGGTACTTTCTTAGCTGGATTAGAGTGAAGTGAGATTATTTATGGCAGTTATTGGTTGGTGGAATGGATATTAATAAGACGACCCAAGGATATCTTTTTCGAAGGGTGGAAAAAAAAAAAAATTCATGAATTTAAGATTGAACGAGTTTTTACTACGGAAAGTTCGTTCAAAATTTCTAACATTTTGCGAGTAAAAAAAAAAAAAAAAAATTGTTATATAAGTTAATTTGCAGTTTTGCAGGTAAGGAAAATTGATATATATTATAATAATAATAATCCAATTTGCATTCTATTTACGTATTCTTGTAAATAATGTTCACGGGAAATCTTTTACCTTTTTACGAAAAAATATACTGTAACTTTCATCTTTGTAAAAGAATGATTTTGTATTTCGTTCGCAAGAAGGAAATACATTGGTTGGCTGACCCCCTTTTAAACGTTCTTTGTCCGCTAGAGGGCGCTGCAAGAGTCATACGGTAATGATATCACCCGGGAAAAAATAAGTCCCCTTTAAAAGCGGAATTGGGCCGAGGTAAATAAATTAAGGGTAGCGGGTTCGTCACTGCACCACTTCCCCTTTGCCACTTCTCAAAATGGCTTAGAGAGAGAATTAGAATCCAGACATAAACAAAGCGAAAATGTGAAATTGTGGTTGATCGCTCACCAACTGGTGATGAAGAGAAAAGGCTTTGACAATTTAAGGATCAAATGAAAAAAAAATGCAGTCTAATTGCTCATATCTTTCTTGGTAGGTTGAAAGTTGAAACCACGCATTGAGACATTAAGTAAGAGGTCTTCTCTCTCTCTCTCTCCTCTCTCTCTCTCTCTATCGTCTTTACCTTATTAAAAGTCTACCCGAGTTTCATTTTACAAATTCTGCTCATCTTATTACTTAAGAGGTCTTATTTTTCCAAAAAAGGGTTTCACGACAGTGGATAGTATTATAATAAAAACTGTTAACCTTTGTGTGTGTGTGTGTGTGTGTGTGTATGTGTGAGAGAGAGAAAGAGAGAGAGAGAGAGAGTAATTAAATCCCGTTTTCTCATTTAAACACGCTACACAAATGGTAGTATAACTCGATCCTGTTGTTACGCATTTTAGAATCACTGACCAAAAGGCGATTGGCTTAAAGTGTAATTTAATACCGGAGTTTTGTATAGCTGCTCTCATCTTTCTTTGCGGGAGGAAAGGCTGAAAGAGACGCTTTCTTCGCTGCACACAAACTTTTAATGAAGTCTTAAATGACAATTAATAAAGAGGATCGTATATACGCTCCCCTTTCTAAAGTGCTTCTCCTCACTTTGACCTAAATTGGAAGCTACGACATAGGACCTATATACCCATTTACTGTAGCCGGCGGTACCGGGATTACGACATCTGATCGACTTGATATTCTATATCGACAAGTATATATTGTGGTTTAGATTAGGTTAGGTTAGGTTAGTTTTTTAGAGTGTATAAGTCTGACGGTACATTCTATCGAAATTCTTAAAACCTAACCTAATCTAACATAACATAATATAATCTCAAAAAACTCCTCGGGAGAGTGACGTCAGCCAGGGAGAAACATTAACGTATTATGATTCTATATTAGGCAAGACTGTTAAGTACTCTTTTATTATGTCTATCTATGTCTATCATTCTCTCGGGCTATTTATTATTATGTCTATTTTATTATGTCATTTGTCTATCTATCTATCTAGCTCTCTATCTATCTATCTATCTATCTATCTATGAAACACAAACGTGCACTATAGGGTGGCCACAAGAGCAACATACAGATACCTTACCTTATGAACCTTATGTTGTTTCGTGCGTTGGCCTCTTCACACGGAGGTCAAGCTGGTGGCCCGGCCTCTAGGTCTGGCTTGGTGGAGAAGCGAGTTGCTTTCTTGCGCTCTCCACCGTACATAGCCAGGCACGCCCGGCTCATCTGGTACCGTTCTGAGCCAGGCATCCAGTCTTCTCTTGAAGACTTCAACTTTGACCCCCGTTACGTTTCTGAGGTCCTTTGGAAGCTGGTTGAAAAGTCTTGGCCCCCTGATAACCAAGCTATTTTCCTTCAGAGTTGAGGAAGTCCCTTGTCGGGCCTTTAATTTGGAAACACTACACATTCTGCCTCTCCTATTTTCCAGTGTTGTTTGAATGGTAATTGGGTTTAGTTTTAGGTTTGGTACCAGTTTTTTGATAATTTTCCATATGTAGATTATGGTGTACCTCTCTCTTCTTTTTTCCAGGGAGTACAGATTTAGTTTACGTAGTCTTTCGCAGTAGTTGAGTTCTTTGCAGCCATCAATCTTGGCTGTGAAATGCCTTTGCGTTTCTTCTAGTTTATTAGTTTCTTCCTTTTTATATGGGGACGTCAAAACTGAGCAGTATTCAAGTTTTGGTATAATCAGTGTTTATAGCAGGGGAATCATTACTGTCCTGTCCCTTCTCTTGAACGTTCTTAGTACCTGTCCCGCGACTCTTTTTGCTTTACTTATCGCTATCTGAGTTTGTGTTTCGAATTTCGCATCATCGATCATTATTACCCCCAGATCGATCGCTTTCGTACTTCTCTGAATTTCCTCTCTATCTTAAGCATAATATGCATTTGTCGGATGGAGTGAAAAAATGAAATTTAAGAAATTTAATATGCCTGAGTTCTAAGAAGATACCAATCTTGTAAACCTGATTAAAATGCCAAAATTTGAAAAAAATCAGATGGGAGCATTTACTCCCCCAAGCCCCCCTAATTTTTCCAAAATTTGGCAGATTCGCACATTTTCCCAAATAACTCCTAAACTATGTTAGATATATAATTAGTTACTTAGATCACTAATATTAAGCATTATGTTAGAAATGGAATGATGGAAACCGCATGTAAATCGGATGATTAGTTAACAAGATAACTATTTTTCTGAGACAAACAACATTCTGGAGTTACGGCAAATTTGCCAATTTTTCCAAATAACTCCTAAACTATGCTATATACAGAGTTATTTACTTAGACAACTGTTATTAAGCATTGCATTAGAAATATAGTGATGCAAACCGCATATAAATTTGATAATTAAAGAGATAATTTTAATTTACTTAAAGAAATATAAAATTTGACAATTTCAGTTTTCTTCCGCATGTATAAAACAAAGCCATTTCTCAATGTGTGCGTGTGAACGTGTATGTATATTTATGTGTGATGTAATCTATGTTTGTGTGTATTGTATGAATGTGAATTCTGCAAATAGTGACGCATTACATAATTACACAATGACGTCATTATTGCGTCATCACCACTCGGTCGAATGAGCAAAACTGGGACGAAATTTGACATGAAATCTGATTAGTCGGTGATAACTCAAACTAACTTTCATTCAGGTCCTTCTGTGATTTCATCAAGCGAGTAGTGTATCAAAAAATACGACTTGTGTTAAGCTTCGATCGTCTTTTGTGTGCCCTATTTTCGAGATCGTGGAGCCACTTAATCCTAATGTCCTTCCTACCTACGGGGATGTTTTAAAAAATTTCCTCTACATAAAACATAATCATGACTTTCTTAACAGAGGTCTCGTGGATACCATATCTTCAAATCGTACAAAGTCTGTTATTGAGATTTTAAAAAAGGCATCGATCCCTTGCGTCCCTTTCCAAGGAATTAAAAGCATAATCCAGTCGTGGTATGAAAAGCACTGCAATTTAATGAAACATCATGGCAGAATCGGCTCTGCAAGCTTTAACAGACGAGTTGATGTATTTAAAGAGCGCTGTGATTGGATGTGATGGTACTAATGTTAAAGTTGGAATTCATGGAGGGATCATAAGGTCACTTGAAGAGAAACTTGGTCGCCCACTTCAGTGGTTTATTTGTCTTCTCCACACAAATGATCTACTACAACGGCACTTATATTCACATATAGATGGACCAACAACAAGGCCTTCTAGTTACTCAGGAGTAATTGGCAATAAACTAAAAAAATGCGAATATATGTCTGTCGTAAAATTCAAAGCTATCGAAATGCCAGCAATACCTCAACACCAAGAACTAGACCTCAGTTATGACCAGAAGTTATTATTTGATATTTGTCAAGGAGTAAGTTCAGAAATAATAGATGACAATCTTCCTCAACGAAAACCAGGACCAGTATCTAATTCTAGATGGCTCACGACAGCCATTAGAATCCTCAGACTTTATGAGGCAACACTGTGCCCATCGGAAGAACTAAGGAATTTAGCTACATTTGTTATTAAAGTTTATGCTCCTTGTTGGTTTAAGGTTAAGGCTAATCCTTCATGCACTTATGGATCAAAGCATTTATTTGACATGATTAAAGTCTCAAGATATCTACCGCCACAACTTCAAAAAGTTGTTGACCCAGTTATTCAAAGAAATGCTTTCTTCGCACATCCAGAAAATTTACTGTTATGTATGATGTGTGATGACAGAGACTGCATTCGAGAGCTTGCAGTCAGAAGAATTATCGCGATGAGAAATGATATCAAACACAAGCCTTTTGAGCTGAGAAAATTCAAAGTGCCTGTCATAAATTTCGAGGCAAATGATTATATTGATATGATATGTTGGGAAACCAGCCAAAGAACTGAATCCCCTTTGTTAAGATTTGTAGAAGATGCAGACTTACAACTTTGGTTACAGAAACGTAACATTCCAAAGCTAAACATCGAAAAGTTTCCGTGCCACACTCAGAGTGTTGAAAGGGCTGTAAGATTTGTAACAGAGGCTTCAAATTCTGTTTGCGGTGAAGAGGAGTGAGATGGATTCATTGGTGCAAGAATAAAGTCTAGATCAGCAATAAAAAGTATGACACTAAACACCAATTCAAAATTATTTAAAAATATCAAGCAGGTGGGTGGGCGGGTGGAACTCGCTCTGCAACTACCTCCTCGTGGTGAGTCTGGGTAGCTTATCGTTTAAAACGGAAGCTAGCTAAAAGTTACAGCACAAATCAACCAGTAAGACTAGAAAATAATATGAAAATTAAGAAAAACATAAAAATTGCTAAACTTCTTTTAAAAAATACATTAAAAGCTATAAAAATGGTATCGTTTTGTAGTTGTGCAAAAATAACAGATTTGTAAATTTTATATTTCTTAAAGTAAATTAAAATTATCTCTTTAACTAATTATCCGATTTACATGCGGTTTGCATCACTATATTTCTAATGCAATGCCTAATAACAGTTATCTGGGAAAATAACTCTGTATATAACATAGTTTAGGAGTTATTGGAAAAATTGGCAAATTTGTCGTAACTGCAGAATGTTGTTTGTCTCAGAAAAATAAAGTTATCTTGTTAACTAATTACCCGATTTACATGCGGTTTTCATCATTCTATTTCTAACATAATATCTAATAATAGTGATCTAAGTAACTAATTATGTATCTAACATAGTTTGGGAGTTATTTTGGAAAATGTGCGAATTTTCAAAATTTTGGAAAAATTATGGGGGCTTGGGGGAGTAAATTCCCCAATCTGATTTTTTTCAAATTTTGGTATTTTAATCAGGTTTACAATTGGTATCTTTTTAACACTCAGGCATATTAAATTTCTTAAATTTCATTTTTTCACTCCACCCTAAATTATGCAGTCTGTTTAAGTTCCTCTTTTCTACCATATCTCAAAAGCTGAAATTTCTCGGTGTTAAAAGTCATGTTGTTGTCTTCTGACCATTTGTATATTTTGTTCGTGTCTCTCTACAAGGCCTCCACTTCATTTACATCGCTGATTTTTCTGCTGATCTTTGTATCGTCTGGAAACGATGTTACTATACCGTTGCTGTTTACTCCGCTGTCTATGTCTGTTAGCATGATAATGGACAGGAGTGGGGCCAGTACTGTCCTGTGTGGTACTGAGCTGCGTACTTCCGATTCTGATGATGATATACCTTGAATTTTGACGACCTGCAGACGTTCTCTGAGGAAGCTGTAGATCCATTTTCCCACTTTGCCTGTTATTCCCATATATTTCATTTTCTGTGCTATTATACCATGATCACACTTGTCGAAAGCTTTAGCAAAATCTGTGTATATAACATCGTAATTGTCATTGCCTTCCAGTGCATCTAGGATATTGTTGTAGTGTTCTATTAGTTGTGATAGGCAAGATCTACCTGATCGGAATCCGTGCTGATTTTCGTTGAATCTTTCCCGTGTCTCCAGGAAATCATAAATTTTCTCTCTAACTATTCTCTCAAATACTTTGATGAGGCGGGACGTCAATGACACTGATCTATAGTTCTTTGCTTGAGATCTGTCCCCTCCTTTATATATAGGGACAATGTTTGCTCTTTTCAAGATGCTCGGTGTTTCCCCAGTGACTAGGGATCTTCTCCATATCCAGTATAAAGGTGTAGCTATTTCATTTTTACAATTTTTAATCAATAATGCGTTCCAATTGTCCGGACCTGCAGCTGAATTGGTTTCATTTGTCCTATAGCTCTCGCTACATCTTCTGGGGTAAAATCAAAGTCTGTTATATACTCTCCCTGCAATTCCTCTTCAAGGAATGCATCTATGTCAGGTATCGCTTTGTCACTTTTTGGAGTATTGAAAACTGATTCATATTGAACTCTCAATGTTTCAGATATTTCTTTTGGATCGTCGGTTAGTTCATTATTTCTCGTCCTTAAGGGCCCAATAGCGGCGCGCGGTTTTGTTTTCCTTTTTGCATAGCTATAGAAGTATTTTGGATTTTCCTTTATTGCTTCTACCCCCTTTTCCTCTTCCCTCTCTGTATGGTCCTTAATCAGGGTTTGTATTTCCCTATCGATACCTTCCAGTTTTTCTTGTATTACTTGCCTGTCATTATCTCCGCAGTTGCCCTAAATTTGCCTCCACTCTCTTTCTTTTGCGGAATAGTCTTCTCTTTTGCCTCTCTAGCCAGCTCCTCTTTCCTTTTGGCTGTGATTTCGGAGCATATTTTTCTAAATTTCTCAGCGTTTTTTCTTCCAAGGTTGTTAGCATTTCTTCAGTTGTTTTATTCTCGAAAATTGTTCTCCACTCTATTTGGGCCATGTGCGATCTGATCGCTTCCCAATCTATAGTCTTGGTGTTTAAGTTAAAGGCCCCAAATTTGCTTCTTTCCTCAATATGTGTATTGTCTTTTAATGCTGTCGTCATATTTGTTGATATCTCGATTAAGTTGTGGTCTGAGATAATGGTTGGGGTTATTTTTATATCGGCAATCAAGTTCGTGTTATTCGTGAATACCAGATCCAGGCAGTTATTTTTTCTGGTATTTTCTGTTATCTCCTGTGTCAGCATAAACTCATTTGTGAGAGCCATCAACATTTTTGCTTGTCCTGGTCTTCTCTTGTGCCCCCCCCTTGTCCTGGTATATATATATATATATATATATATATATATATATATATATATATATATATATATATATATGGCCCCGCAAGGGGGTTCTAAGCTCGTGCTCTTGAGTGCTCTTTGTGCTCGTTTGTACGTGCTTGTTCCTGGAGGTTTCACGTGCGCCCTCCCTGCCCTAGCACCCAAGGATGATGGGGCTCGACCCTGCAGTCCTTGTCATCCTTGGTCTTTTTCCACTTCGACTGTCCCCTCCACCCTTTCTTTTTCCTCTGTCTTTCCTCTCACTTTTTCTTTGTTTTTCCGCTGAGATATGCCCTTTAAATAGAGGCGAATCGGTTCTTCCTGAACTAAAATAAAAAAAAAAAAAAATATATATATATATGGGATGAATTTCACAATAAAACACGTGAAATGAATGAATGCTGCAAACCCACAAGGAAAAAGAAAAACGATTCCAAGGCCTTTCGTGTATTCAAAGCTACACCTCGTCAGGGAATGAAGTTAAAAGGCGAGAAGCCCATATATATATATACAACGTACAGGAAAAACAAAACAATTAGCACATACTTAACAAGGGTTAATGAGAGGCAAAAGAAATTTTAACATGATATCGTCAATTTTATAAGTCCCCGAGCTGTTATTGAAATTGTTTTTAAAATGAATAAATGCACATTCTAGAATATTTCGTTCTATTATATCTCTGTTTTTAACAAGCGCTTTAGAACTATCCCACTTGATGCTATGGTTACATCTATACATATGGTTAAATAAAGCATTGGAAGTACTAGCTGTTCTACAAGCATATTTATGCTGTTTTACCCACACACGAAGTTAATAATCCCATGAGGCCTATTGTTAGCTCAGTGGGCTCCGTAACCTATAAGCTATCGAAATGGTTAGTTAGTTTATTAACACCGTTAGTTGGCTCTATTTCTGAGTCACATATTGTAAATAGCATGGATCTTATTGACAAACTGAAGTTCCCTAATGACCCTAATTTCAAATTGGTAAGCTTCGATGTATGCTCGCTATTCACAAAAGTCCCTGTTGATGACCTACTTGATTTCTTAAAAGATAAGATTTCTGAATATTCTTTCCCTGTTCAACACAACACTCTTATTGAGTTAATTAAGCTGTGTGTCAAAGATTGTAAATTTCAGTTTGAAAATAAGTTTTATGTTATGTCGTTTGGATTGGCTATGGGAAATCCCCTTTCACCTGTACTAGCTAATTTATATATGGAATTTTTTGAAAGTAGAATTTTGCCTACGATTGTTAATTTTAACCTGGTTTGGTACAGGTATATAGATGATATTTTATGCCTTTGGCCTAATAATTTGGATGTGGACTTATTTCTTGGTAGGCTCAACAATTTAGCCCCATCTATTAAGTTTACAGTTGAAAAAGAAAATGAGGGAAGCCTATCTTTTCTTGATCTAAAAATTTGGAGATGCTCTAATCAGTTCAAATATGAAGTCTACCGTAAGCCTACTAATAATAACTCTTACGTGCATTTTTATTCTGACCATCATCCTTCGATTAAATCCTCTATTTTCTCTGCTATGTTTCTTCGAGCATTGAGAGTTGTCAGTCCTGAATTTTTAGATTCCGAGTTATGCAATATCATGAATATTGGTACTAAATTATGCTATCCTATTTCATTTTTAGATAACTGTCTTAAGAAAGCCAAGAATAGGTATTATAATAATGTAATTGTAAAGGAATTTCAGCGTAAAAATATCCTTAGCCTACCTTACCATGTTAATTTTCAATACCTTCCAACTGTACTTAAAGCAATTGGCATTAATGTAATCTTTAAGTATAATAATACTGTTAAATCACGCCTAATAAAGAATAGCCCTGATAATGTTGTTGGTTGTGTGTATTCGATCGGATGTACACAATGTAACTCAGTATATGTAGGCCAAACCGGTAAAACGTTAGATATTAGGGTAAAACAGCATAAATATGCTTGTAGAACAGCTAGTACTTCCAATGCTTTATTTAACCATATGTATAGATGTAACCATAGCATCAAGTGGGATAGTTCTAAAGCGCTTGTTAAAAACAGAGATATAATAGAACGAAATATTCTAGAATGTGCATTTATTCATTTTAAAAACAATTTCAATAACAGCTCGGGGACTTATAAAATTGACGATATCATGTTAAAATTTCTTTTGCCTCTCATTAACCCTTGTTAAGTATGTGCTAATTGTTTTGTTTTTCCTGTACGTTGTATATATATATGGGCTTCTCGCCTTTTAACTTCATTCCCTGACGAGGTGTAGCTTTGAATACACGAAAGGCCTTGGAATCGTTTTTCTTTTTCCTTGTAGGTTTGCAGCATATACACGGTGAACCAAAAGTAGGTGGACAGTAGGTTGAATACGGGTGTTATATTATATTATAACTATGGTGTTCATTATAACTATGGTGTTTGTGTTATATTATATTAAATATTATAACTAAATTTATTTAAATTTTATTTTGTATTATAGTATACAAAAAAATTAAATATGTATTCTCAAAATAAACGTTATCATTTACTGTCCACCTACATTTGGGTCACCCTATATATATATATATATATATATATATATATATATATACACAAACTCAGAATGGTTCCCTGAGAACATTATATGTTAAACACAGACCGTGCATGGAACAAGGAACTCTTCTGGGAAAATTAAATCCACTATAGTCCGAATAAGTAATGGTAAATGACAAATACCATAGTTTTTTTCCTTTTTCATGATTTTAGCCCGACGTGGGCAACGGGTCTCTCGCAAAGAGATCCCATAAATATAGCTTCCCTCACCAGCTATCTGCAAAGCAGACAGGATCCAGCTTTGGGACGTGGATCTAGGGTTTAAAGCAAGCCTAGATCCCTACACTCAGAACCTCTATATAAGTAAAAGACTCGTTGCATTCACGTCGTGTTGAATAAATCAAAGAAAAAGGGGGTAACTATTGTATTTTTAGCCCAAAAAACCAAAACTTAAACCTCAACCGGGACATTGAGCGTCCACTTTTCAAGGCACGAAACACGTCCGTTTAGTATACACAAACTCAGAATGGTTCCCTGAGAACATTATATGTTAAACACAGACCGTGCATGGAACAAGGAACTCTTCTGGGAAAATTAAATCCACTATAGTCCGAATAAGTAATGGTAAATGACAAATACCATAGTTTTTTTCCTTTTTCATGATTTTAGCCCGACGTGGGCAACGGGTCTCTCGCAAAGAGATCCCATAAATATAGCTTCCCTCACCAGCTATCTGCAAAGCAGACAGGATCCAGCTTTGGGACGTGGATCTAGGGTTTAAAGCAAGCCTAGATCCCTACACTCAGAACCTCTATATAAGTAAAAGACTCGTTGCATTCACGTCGTGTTGAATAAATCAAAGAAAAAGGGGGTAACTATTGTATTTTTAGCCCAAAAAACCAAAACTTAAACCTCAACCGGGACATTGAGCGTCCACTTTTCAAGGCACGAAACACGTCCGTTTAGTATACACAAACTCAGAATGGTTCCCTGAGAACATTATATGTTAAACACAGACCGTGCATGGAACAAGGAACTCTTCTGGGAAAATTAAATCCACTATAGTCCGAATAAGTAATGGTAAATGACAAATACCATAGTTTTTTTTCCTTTTTCATGATTTTAGCCCGACGTGGGCAACGGGTCTCTCGCAAAGAGATCCCATAAATATAGCTTCCCTCACCAGCTATCTGCAAAGCAGACAGGATCCAGCTTTGGGACGTGGATCTAGGGTTTAAAGCAAGCCTAGATCCCTACACTCAGAACCTCTATATAAGTAAAAGACTCGTTGCATTCACGTCGTGTTGAATAAATCAAAGAAAAAGGGGGTAACTATCGTATTTTTAGCCAAAAAAACCAAAACTTAAACCTCAACCGGGACATTGAGCGTCCACTTTTCAAGGCACGAAACACGTCCGTTTAGTATACACAAACTCAGAATGGTTCCCTGAGAACATTATATGTTAAACACAGACCGTGCATGGAACAAGGAACTCTTCTGGGAAAATTAAATCCACTATAGTCCGAATAAGTAATGGCTAAAAATACAATAGTTACCCCCTTTTTCTTTGATTTATTCAACACGACGTGAATGCAACGAGTCTTTTACTTATATAGAGGTTCTGAGTGTAGGGATCTAGGCTTGCTTTAAACCCTAGATCCACGTCCCAAAGCTGGATCCTGTCTGCTTTGCAAATAGCTGGTGAGGGAAGCTATATTTATGGGATCTCTTTGCGAGAGACCCGTTGCCCACGTCGGGCTAAAATCATGAAAAAGGAAAAAAACTATGGTATTTGTCATTTACCATTACTTATTCGGACTATAGTGGATTTAATTTTCCCAGAAGAGTTCCTTGTTCCATGCACGGTCTGTGTTTAACATATAATGTTCTCAGGGAACCATTCTGAGTTTGTGTATACTAAACGGACGTGTTTCGTGCCTTGAAAAGTGGACGCTCAATGTCCCGGTTGAGGTTTAAGTTTTGGTTTTTTTTGGCTAAAAATACAATAGTTACCCCCTTTTTCTTTGATTTATTCAACACGACGTGAATGCAACGAGTCTTTTACTTATATAGAGGTTCTGAGTGTAGGGATCTAGGCTTGCTTTAAACCCTAGATCCACGTCCCAAAGCTGGATCCTGTCTGCTTTGCAGATAGCTGTGAGGGAAGCTATATTTATGGGATCTCTTTGCGAGAGACCCGTTGCCCACGTCGGGCTAAAATCATGAAAAAGGAAAAAAACTATGGTATTTGTCATTTACCATTACTTATTCGGACTATAGTGGATTTAATTTTCCCAGAAGAGTTCCTTGTTCCATGCACGGTCTGTGTTTAACATATATATATATATATATATATATATATTCCTATCCACCTTTTTTGTATTTTATAAATGGGAAGTTAAAGTCTCCGCAGATCATTATATTGGGGGATGGAGGGTTTATGGCCTTTATTTGCTTTCTGGTGTCATCAATGGCATCCGAGAATTTTTCGGTTGGGGTGCTTGGAGGTCTATAGATGACTTAGTATCACGTTTAGTTTTTCTATTTTCACTGCTAGTAGTTCCACATAGCTGTTTGATTTACTTATTGTCGTCTCTGTCATATGACCTTCCTGTACAGTGTACATATACAGTATAGCACAGCCACCTTTACGTCTCGTCGTTCTATCCGCTCTTAGTAAGTTGAAGCCCTCTATATTTATCTCTTTCTTATCAATACAATGTTCGCAGTTTTCACAATTTACTTGGCAATCCTTAAGATGAGTTTCTGTGAGGCATGCGATGTCCGCCCTTGTTTCGTCCATAAATCCTTTCAGGTACGAAACCTTATTGAGTGATTGGTTTGGTCTTATTCCTCGAATATTAGCCAGGACAATTTTTATGTTCTGTTTTTCGTTGCCCCTTGTGCATTTCAAGTTCGTTTTCCTTCGATATCGCTTGATTCGTTGCCCTATGATCCTCCGAGAGAGATCCATTTCCGTCTACTTGTACTGGTAGCTTCTTGTCTGGTAGCAGTTTGGCTCGGGGGTTTCCAGCCGTGACAATTGCATGTGGATGACATTTAGCATCCGTAACGTGTCCGCGATGTTGAAAAAAATTTGATATGCTGTCATTTCACTGCAAAGGGACTTTGTGGCCACTTTGTACAACTTGCTCCTGATAAATCATGCACTTACACTTAAAGGAGGATGAGTAGGATAGATAAAATATATCTTCTGTATATACCTGGCAATAATGCTGCGAGCTGCGCGTGCCTTGAATAAGTGTATGGGAGGAAAAAGCTTTTGGAATAATAATAAATTTCTTTGTATTCAACTTAATCTGTGGCATATATATATATATATATATATATATATAATATATATATATATATATATATATATATATATATATGTTATGGTCATACAAGGTGATCCAAAATGTATTCCCAGAAATAACTTGTTACATAAATTTTTTGCGGGGCACCATTTTGGATCACCCTGTATATTTTATATATTGCATTTACGGCTAAACACTTTTGACCTCGTGATCTTGTGACCTATCTTTAACAGGTTGAATCCTTTCCTCAGACATCACCAAAAATTTTGGAGTTAATCTTTGATGTCCACGCCACCAACTTCATATTGTAATAAATATATTAATATATTAATACAATATAATATAATATATTAATATTTTAATATAATACAATATTTTGTATATTTTTATTCAAATGCTTCAAAGTATACTTTGGTTTTTAATTTTGTGGTTGGCTATCAACTATTTAATGTATATTTATAAAGGTTTTTAAAATTAAAAAATATTCAAATGTTTTAACTGAAGTTAATATTGTTAACTAGCAAAAGTTTTAGACTGTAAAATCGTTATCCCACTTGGGTATAAATGTAATTGTACCCTAAGGTCATGCTTCTTAACAAAATTGCGGTTGTATATTTTATGGGACTTATATCCAACCAATTATTATTATTATTATTATTATTATCAATATTATTATTGATATTATTATTATTATTATTATTATTATTATTATCATTATCATATATATGTTACAAGCAATGTGTGAAACGCTTATTTCACGTAATTACGCATTACACATTAATATCCTAACCTAACCAACTGGGTTAGCTTCGGTTAGATTTCAAGTAATATAGAATTACGCGAAATGACTGGTTTTTCACATTGACTGTAACAATGTAACATACAGAGGCTCAAAACGAATTGGAAATTGAGAAATAGCTTCCACATAAAACTGGAGACAGAAATAAATCCAAAACAAGGAGGAAGAATTAGCAAAAATCTACCTTTTATTTTTCTACTTTTGAAACTAAATCTAAAAAAGAACAATTTCTTGGAATACTCAAATCCTCTGTCTGTAAACACATGTCTAATATATTAAAGCATTTTCGCTCCAACCTCCAACGAATAGCCTATAATCCCCTAATCCTGAATCCCTTGACACTTGACCCAGGGATTAGTACCGAACCCCTTTCGGACCCACTGACCTTAAATTTGACCTTAAAATGACCCAATGGGAGACCTGTCAATCTTTTTGATTTAGCTTTAGGGAACAAGTGTCGATATGAACGTTATTTTCGGGTCTCACATTCAAGTAAAAAAAATTATTATTTTTTTTTAATTTTAATTTTGGTTTTAGTACACTCAAATTTTTGTTAAAACTGAACATATTTTTAATTATGAATTTACAAAATATTCTCATTAACCATTTGAAAATATAATTTCAATATATTTTTAAATATTAACTAATCCAATTTTATATATATATATATATATATATATATATATATATATATATATATATATTTTATTTTTTATTTTTTATTTTTTTCAACTGCAAAGAACACGCAGTATAATTAACGTAAAGAACGACGCTTGTATAGGAGAACATTCAGCGCAAGATGAGGAGGGAGAACGAACAAATGAAAATATATATAACTTGATTGAAGAGTTTGTTCTTAGGAAATGGCAACTTAATGGGGAATAAAGGACGAGAAGGTGGTACATGTTTATTAATCAGACGTTTCTGAAATTCAATTTCCATCATCAGTGCTAAGAAATAAAAAAAATAAAAATGAACAAATATATTAAAAGATTTTATAAGTATATTATAGTCTTATGATAATAATTTAAAATTAAAAAAAATTAAAAATTACATAAAATGTAGAGCGGTAAGATATATAAATAAATGTTATCGGGTTAAACGAATATTGAAAATAAAACTTACCGGGTTATTGTACGAGGGTGGAGGGGTTTAATCTAATTGTATGAAGGTTGGCAATAGTTTGACTGTTGAAGTGGCCACGTTGGAAGTCGAAGAGTGGTGGCGCGATAATAGTTCAGAAAAATTATTTAGCTATGTTTAAGTTGAAGGCAGAACTGTAGTCGTTCAGGGTTGGTTTTGTACTAAGGATGTACTCTTCGACTTCTAACATGGCCACTTCAACAGTCAAACCATTGCCAACCTTCATACAATTAGATTAAACCCCCCCTCGTACAATAACCCGGTAAGTTTTATTTTCAATATTCGTTCAACCCGATAACATTTATTTGTATATCTTACCGCTCTACATTTTGTGATTTTTTCTTTTTTTTAATTTTAAATTATTATCATAAGACTATAATATACTGTATAAAATCTTCTACTATATTTGTTCACTTTCATTTTTTTTAATTTCTTAGCACTGATGAGGGAAATTGAATTTCAGAAACGTCTGATTAATAAACATGTATCACCTTCCCGTCCTCTTATTCCTCACTATATATATGCAAAGAACCACAGGGAAAAGGGAAAAGGAAACACGAAGTCCGAGCGCTTTCATGATATATTCACATCTTCAGAGAGATGTGAATATATCACGAAGGCGCTCGGACTTCGTGTTTCCTTTTCCCTGTGGTTCTTTGCTTATTAAAAAGATCACGTGTTGCTTTGTGGTGTAGTGGTTAGCGTCGCTGACTACGAATCCATCGGCCCCGGGGTCGAGACCCGACGGCAGCCGGCGCGCAGCAAAACCCAGCTGTTCATCCTTCCACACAATAAAGAAAGTGGTTGGTAGATAAATGGGTACCCTAGGTGGCCTAGTGGTTAAGACGCTGGACTGTTGATGGGGCGTAGTTCGGATTTCACGTTAAACTGTAGGTCTAAGTTGGAGTGAAAAGCTTGATCTTCGTCAGAATGAACAATTTGGGCGGGAGCTAACCAAAGGTTATATATATAAAAAAAAAAGGTGTATATATATATATATATATATATATATACACAGTATATATATATATATATATATATATATAGTATATATGTTAAACACAGACCGTGCATGGAACAAGGAACTCTTCTGAGAAATTACATCCACTATAGTTCGAATAAGTAATGATAAATGACAAATACTACAGTTTTTTTCTTTTTCATGATGGAAAGCCCAACGTGGGCACCGGGTTACTCGCAAAGAGGCCCAAAATATAATTTCCCTCACCAGCTATCTGCAAAGCAGATAGGATCCAGCTTTGGGACAGGATCTAGGGTTTACAGCTTATACCTAGCCTACTACATTCAGAACCTCAATATACGCAAGAAACTCGTTGCATTCACGTCGGATTCAACACATCAAAGAAAAAGGGGTAACTATTGTATTTTTAGCCAAAAAACAAAACTTAAACCTCAACCGGGACATTGAACGTCCACTTTTCAAGGCACATAACACGTCCGCTTAATATACACAAACTCAGAATGGTCCCCTGAGAAACGGTCTGTGTTTAACATATAAGTTTCTCAGGGGACCATTCTGAGTTAGTGTATATTAAACGGACGTGTTATGTGCCTTGAAAAGTGGACGCTCAATGTCCCGGTTGAGGTTTAAGTTTTTTTTTTGGCTAAAAATACAATAGTTACCCCTTTTTCTTTGATGTATTCAATCCGACGTGAATGCAACGAGTTTCTTGCGTATATTGAGGTTCTGAATGTAGTAGGCTAGGTATAAGCTGTAAACCCTAGATTCTGTCCCAAAGCTGGATCCTATCTGCTTTGCAGATAGCTGGTGGGGGAAGCTATATTTTGGGCCTCTTTGCGAGTAACCCGGTGCCCACGTTGGGCTTTCCATCATGAAAAAGAAAAAACTATAGTATTTGTCATTTATCATTACTTATTCGAACTAAGTGGATGTAATTTCCCAGAAGAGTTCCTTGTTCCATGCACGGTCTGTGTTTAACATATAAGTTTATAAGTTTCTCAGGGGACCATTCTGAGTTTGTTTATATATATATATATATTAAAGGGTGTCGCAGAAGTGTTGGAGGGGTTTTCATTTGGCTATAACTTTTTTCTTTTTTGATTAATTTATTTATTTTTATTTTTCAATTAAAGTACCCTTGCTGCGATTAATGAAAATGGAATCCTGGACAGTGCAGCAAAGAGTGGCTATTGTGGAATTTTATTTGACAAACAACTCTTCCATCGTTGCCGCTCAAAGAGCTTTTCGATTAAAATTCAACACACGTTCCGCTCCTTCTGATCGAGCTATTCGACGGTACGTCGCTAAATTTCGTATGGGAAAGGGTCAGGGAGACGAAACACGGACTGGGCGTCCTCGGACAAGCCGAAGTCCAACTCGGGTTGAGATGGTTCGTGAAAGCGTTGAGAAAAATCCACATCAGTCCAACGACGCAGCCAGGAATTAAACATTTCAAGAAGTTCCTTACATCGAATTTTAAGAGAGGATATCAATCTTTACCCGTACAAAATTCAAATTACTCAAGAAATTAAACCACAAGATCATCAGAGTCGGATAACGTACGCTAATGCGATTTTAGATTTATGCAATGAAAATGAAGATTTTCACCACATATTAAATTTGTAATTAAAATCACAATAAATATATTTTCGAGTGTTACAAACCTTTTTTTATTTGATCCCCAAACAAAAATGTTATAGCCAAATAAAACCCCTCCAAGACTTC
Source organism: Bathynomus jamesi (assembly GCA_023014485.1). Lineage (NCBI taxonomy): Eukaryota > Metazoa > Arthropoda > Malacostraca > Isopoda > Cirolanidae > Bathynomus > Bathynomus jamesi. Next base: position 111,154 of record JAJOZX010009867.1, on the reverse strand, counting down.
TGGGACACCCTTTATTTATATATATATAAAGTCAGCGATGCGTTTATAGTTTAAGTGGAAGTATGAAGAGTTAAACATCTTTTTACATAGCGCCCCATCCTGCCCATACGGCCATTTCAGGGTACAAGCAGTTCGCAGTAGTATTGCCAAGCAAAATATAAGGGGTCAGAGCACTGACGAGACTTTCGTACGTGGTTCATCACCACTGAAAGCAACAATGCTCTGTGTTAGCCTAGTCCAAAGAACATCCACATCCGTATTTATTAAGTTTATTGCAATTTTTGTTAGGTTGTATTGCAGACATCATAGTTATTATCAGTCCTGGTGCATGATTCCTCAGTAGCAAGATGTGCCGTAAGTTTGTGTTTCCTCCCCAAAGCAGCACAAATTTACCTGCATCAGTCACAGTCAAATTCGTACTACCTCGCACTGCATATACACAGTGTGTGTTTATATATATATATATATATATATATATATATATATATATATATATATATTTAGACACACATTGTTATAGATTAATTGTAGATAGAAAGTAAAAGTTTCACTGTTTTCAAAACACTGCTTTACCCATACACCTATTCAGGGGACGAGCAGATGAAAGCATTATTGGCAAGTATTTTGAGAGGGACAAAATACTAACGAGGTTTCAGTTCATCACCAGTGGAAGCAACAACAGTCCGATTCACAGTCATTCCTTGCTTATGTCGTTAGTTTGTATTGCAGCCACTCCTGGTTTTATGGGTCCGAGTGCATGATTCCCCAAGAGCAAGACGCACCGCAAGTTCGTGTTTACTCCCAGAGGTAACACGAATGAATTAGTTCCAATCACAAATACATTCCTATCGCCTCAGGCTTGCTCTACGCAAACTGGACCTAATATTCAATGTGCAATTTCAAACCTTTAATTTTTTTTTGTCTCTTGTTTATTTCTGAGTAACAGCAAAATAAAGTTGCGATAACCATTAAATATTTTATATTCAGACATTTCTAACGATCTAATTGGAAACATATTGTAATCTAACTATTCTAATCAAATATAACCTGATTTATTGTAACCTAACCGGGTACTATTTAGTTTAACACATTTAACTAAACTAAATTATTTCGCATAATCCTAGTAATTATTATAACAATACCTCTCTTAGGTTGTATTAATCTTTCATTTTCTGTCGTACCATTGCAGGTTCGTTGTTTAATTGATCGGGTTGTTTAACCTCCTTCGCAACATCTAAGGTCATATGAAGGAGGAGACCTACAGTTGTAGGCGGGATCAGAACCACGGGTCTCATCTGAACGCAGAAGACGGTCCCCCATCTAACTACAACCCAAATCCAATGTCGCTTAGTTTCAAAGCGGTATTACAGCGGTGTTACGACATCGGTCACGAGGAAACTCACGTGATATATGAATCTTTATTTTTTATTCATATCTCCAAAAGATAAAAGAAATTAACACCTTGTAGTCAGCAGGAGGCACAGATTGATTACAGAGTAACTACTGAAGGGAATATCTCTGTATGGAGTACTACCAGTGAGGAATTTGCATATGCACGGATACTATGACACAAATGTATTTGTACACCACTCATAAGTACAAAATTATCCATTTTTAGAGTGTCTAATAAAAGCATGTAAATTCTGTAAATATAGACGATGCAGGACACTTCTGTAACAGTACAGACACGCAGATGGTAGGCGACAAGACGGTTCTGTAACAGTATATACAAACAGACGGTTGATGACAGGATAATTCTGCAAGATTATAGGCAGGCAGTAAGCGACGAGACATTTCTGTAACAGTACAGACAAAAGGTCACAGAGTTAAACTAAAGTTTTTACATAACTTTTATTTTTAATATTTTAGCAAAGTGTTGCCAAATAAGGTTCTAAATTATGGACGACAGTCTCTTAATTTCCTTTAGAAGGCTTGGCATCATGCAATTTTGCAAACATAATTGGGTGTAGTCTAATTCATGTTCTATTTTTTATGCATATTTACGTGGATATCTAAATTGCGCCGACATCATTGAGGCACACATTATTTGCCTTATCCAGAATGTTTCTATCACAAATGAATTACACAGATATTCTTACAGGAAACAGGGAGTGCTGGAACTCCCGTTTCTTCTGTCACTGTCCTCCTTAGCTGATCTTTTTCTGTCTCATTTATCCTGTGAGCAGTCCAGCATGTTCTCAAGCACACACACTTCTCCCTTCTCCCTCCCTCTATTATATACACATACATAGATCTTACACATTATATACATTTTTTTAAATTTATATAAAAAAAATGGCAAAGTTGAGCCTTGGAGACCTTGATTTCGTCTTTCTCCCGCTTCTATGGAAGGGGCACTTTTGCGGACGCTCGCCCTTGGCCCCTCCTTCGTACATAAAAAATAAACATAAATACAGTATAATAGGTAATTATAAAGAAAAAAATTCTTTGGTTTAAATGCGTGCCATTAATGATATTTAACGATAATATCACACTTTTCTGAGTCTTTCTCTCTGTCTGAGTTTTGGATAATAACAAATCATAAAAGCTCGTGATATTAAATGAGAAAATGTGTACAGGAACGATTTCTTCATATTAAATTTCCAAAGATTGCAATAATTTTCGAGTTAAGAGATGAAATTCCCCGCAAAGATTTTTGATTTAAAATACAATAATATCAAAATAAGAGAAAAGAGATCTCGTATCTATACAATGCATTTAAATATCGCATCATCGGAAATATTAAATTAACATTGATTTATTATTATTAAACTAACATTGATTAATATTATTATTAACCCCTTTTATCTCGCATCGAATTCAAATGTCATCGTCTTATTTATAGCTTTTAATTTATTCTGAATACAAATAATAATTGGGAGAGGCGAAAGACCGAAGGAGTTGATTTCGAACCTCGTACAATGTTATTATTACAGATAGTTTGTACGTATACGCCATAAAATGTTATAATATAAAAATAGTGAATTGGTTACGGTATCACGTTCTCTTCATAAAACAGTGGATACTTCTTCCTCAGAATAAGGTTTATTACACGCGCGCACACACGCACACGCACACACACACACTCTCTCTCTCTCTCTCTCTCTTTCTATATATATATATATATATATATAATGAAAAGGAAGACCAAGGAAGCAACATACAGCATGACTAATATAAATCCGACGTTTTGTATCACTCGAAACGACGGATTTATATTAAAGTCATTAAAGTTGCTTCTTTTTCAGTGTACGTTTGAGGTTTCCTAGAAATAAACCTCTCAATTCTCTCTCTCTCTCTCTGTATATATATATATATATATATATATTATATATATATATATGTTACGGATTAACTATTTTATTCATAGGAAATGAAGCGGGAAATCAGCTTGTTGTTTCATAGCGATTTTTGTACGTTTATCTTCTTTAATTGATTTTTTTTTATGAACGCCTTCAACGTTGATGCATCAGAACAGTCATCTCCTCCGTTGGCTCACGCTGCAACGTAAAATTACAGTTTTAAATGCGATGCGGTAGATATATTGCTTTTCCACTTAACAGATTTCACGATTTCACGATATATATATATATATATATATATATATATATACAGGGTGTCCCATAAGTCCGGCATCAGAGGAAAATTTATTTTAAGTTAAATTTACAAAAGTAGGGCCTATGATACATTAGCACTAAAACAAATGTTCAAAATGATGACTTGTTTTGGGACCCTCTTTTTGGTTGCAGGTAGAATAGAATAGGTAATAATAATATGGAAGTCAGTTACACTGGTGAGGTAAAGGCCTCTGGAGGCATTTTCCTCACCAGTGTAACTCACTTTCATATTAGCCATTGCGTGTTATTCTACCTGCAACAAAAAAATGGTCCAAAACAAGACATCAATTTGAACATTTGTTTTAGTTTTAATGTATTACTTTTGTAAATCTAATTTAAAATAAATTATCCTATGAGACTGGACTTATGGTGCCTTTCGGAAGTGATGGTTTTAACCGATTTTATGATGCAGGAGAGTAAAAAGCACAGCTCATCCTTTCTCTTATTTGTGGATTCACTAATACCATCGTATCGCCGAACAAGAACTCTCGTCTTGTCTCCTGCATAAATTCCTAAATCACGGCGGTGTTCCTATTTTATTTTAAAACTACCTATCACCGGAAGATTGCAAATTATAAATTAACATAAGCGTTGTGCTCTCTCTATTCAGCTTGAAAAGTAGGCCTATTACATAAAAATATCATATACGGTTAATCTGACGTAATCTCTCTCTCTCTCTCTCTCTCTCTCTCTCTCTCTCTCTCTCCTCTCTCTCCTCTCTCTCTCTCTAACAGAAGACTGAAATAAGTGCTTTATATTTTCATACTTAAAATACTACTGTTTCACACTTAATGTTACTCTTAAATAATCACTTAATCTCATAACTTTAACATTAATATTTAATTTTTTAGCCTTTTGTGAATATTCACTTCAATTAAGTTTATAGAAACATTAAATAAATATTGGGTTTAAGTCTACGATTGGTTTTAAAGGAAACGAAAAAATATTGGTTTAAATCTACGATTGGTTTTAAAGGAAAAAGAAAAATATTGGTTTAAATTTACGATTGGTTTTAAAGGAAACAAAAAAATATTGGTTTAAATCTACGATTGGTTTTCATGGAAACAGGAAAATATTGGTTAAATTTATATTTTTATAATAATAATAAAAATAATAATAATAATAATAATAATAATAAAGTTATACCTAAATGTGTACAGTATATAGAACTTAAGAAAAAAAATGAAAGCACGTGACGTCATAATTTGGGCAAGCATTTTCGATTTTATCGTATGCTCCTTATCAGTTCATTGTTTCGCTCAATTCTTTTTGTTTTAAGCTTATTTCGTAACACATTTTTAACCACTTTCGACAGCCGATTAGTTAAATAAAAAGATTTCTTTACGACAATTATGATCGATTTTATCTCTCTCTCTCTCTCTATCTCTCGTGTGTGTGTGTGTGTGTGTGTGTGTGTGAGTGTGTGTGTGTGTGAGTGTGTGTGTGTGTGTGTGTGTATACAGCCAAATAAATATTTGTATGGGAATCCAAAAGTTCCCAGTTTCTACAGGTAAACATGGATGACATGCGTTTAGCAACAAGTGAGACGGTTTACTTTGGGAAAATCTTAATTAAATTATTTTTTATTTAAGGAAAGGTAATATCATTTTAAATGTTGTTTATGTGTGTGTGTTTACTTACGTATTTACAACATTTATACGTATAAATAATGAATCCTTGAATTTGTTTTTAATTCAAAGTGAGGTCAATCTAAACATTTTGGATCCAAGTTTTGGAGTTATATGTGAACGTTTCACATATAAAGGTTCAGTGTGTGTGTGTGTGTGTGTGTGTGTGTGTGTGTGTGTGTGTAGGCAACTGGGCATAAGTGAGGTCGAGCGTGTGATCATTTACAGATGAAGTGGAGCAATTTTTTTGTAAGATAACACTTTAAAATATTTGCATGAAAACTCTAGAAGAAATTTTAGTACCTCGTTAACCTCGTTGCAGTTCCGTGCGGTGGCCTCTCTTCACACGAAGGTCAAGCTGGTGGCCCCGCCTGCAGGCTTAGTTTGGTGGAGGAGCGAGTTGCTTTCTTGCGCTCTCCACCGTACATAGCCAGGTACACCCGGCTCATCTGGTACCGCCCTGAGCCAGGCATCTAGTCTTCTTTTGGAGACTTCAACTTTGACCCCTGTAATGTTCCTGAGGTCTTTCGAAAACTGGTTGAAAAGTCTTAGCCTCTGACAACCAAGCTATTTTCCTTCAGTGTTGAAGAGGTCCCTTGTCGGGCATTTAATTTGGGAACACTACACATTTTGCCTCTCTTCTTTTCCAGTATTGTTTGGATGGTAAGGTAATTGGGTTTAGTTTGAGGTTTGGTACAAGTTTTTCGATCATTTTCCATATGTAGATTATGGTGTACCTTTCTCTTCTTTCCAGGGAGTACAGATTTAGTTTACGTAGTCTTTCCCAATAGTTGAGTTCTTTGCAGCCATCAATCTTAGCTGTGAAATGTCTGAGTTTCTTCTAGTTTATTAGTTTCTTCCTTTTTATATGAAGACGTCATAAGTGAGCAGTATTCAAATTTTGGTATGATCAGTGTTTTCAGCAGGGGAATCATTACCTTCCATTACCTTCTTGTCCCTTCTTTTAAACGTTCTTAGTACCTGTCCCGCGACTCTTTTTGCTTTGTTTATCGCTATCTGATTTTTTTGTCTCGAATTTGGCATCATCGGTCATTATAACCCCAAAACCTATCGCTTTCGTGCTTATCTGAATTTCCTGTGTATGTGGAGCATAATATGCAGTCTGTTTAAGTTCCTCATTTCTACCATATCTCAAGAGCTAAAATTTCTTGGTGTTAAATGTCATGTTGTTGTCTTCTGACTATTTGTATATTTTGCTTGTGTCCCTCTGCAAAGCCTCCACTTCATTTGCATCGCTGATTTTTCTGTTGATCTTTGGATTGTGTGCAAAGGATGTTACTATACTTCACTGTCTATGTCTGTTAGTATGACAGTGAATAGGAGTGGGGCCAGTACTGTACCTTGTGGTACTGAGCTGCGTAGTTCCGATTCTGATGATGATATGCTTTGAATTTTGACGACCTATAGACGTTCTCTGAGGAAGTTGTAGACTCATTTTCCCACTATGCCTGTTATTCCCATATATTTCATTCCATGCGCTCTTATACCATAATCGCATTTGTCGAACACTTTAAGAAAATCATTATTTCTTTTCCTTAAGGGCCCGATAGTGGGGCGCGTTTTTGTTTTCCTTTTCGCATAACTATAGAAGTATTTTGAATTATACTTTATTGCTTCTACCCTCTTTTCCTCTTCCCTCTCTGTATGGCCCTTAATCAGGGTTTGTATTTCCCCATCGATACTCTCCAATTTTTCTTGTATTACTTTTATGGCATTGTTGTCTCTGCAAGTAGCTAACTTCGCTACTATTCTCTTTCTTTTGCGGAATATTCTTCTCTTTTGCCACTCTAACCAGTTCCTCTTTCATTTTGGCTGTGCTTTCAGAGCATACTTTTCTAAAATTTTCAGCGTCTTTTCTTCCAAGGTTGTTATCATTTCTTCAGTTGTTTTATTCTCGAAAACTGTTCTCCATTCTATTTGGGCCATGTGTAATCTGACTGCTTCCCAATTTATAGTCTTGGAATTTAAGTTAAAAGTCCCACATTTACTTCTTTCCCCAGTATGTATATTGTCTTTTAAAGTTGTTGCCATATTTGTTGGTATCTCGATTATGTTGTAGTCTGAGATAATAGTTGTGGTTACTTTAATATCAGCAATCAAGTTCGTGTTACTCGTGAATGCCAGATCTAGGCAGTTATTTTTTTCTGGTATTTTCTGTTATCTCCTGTGTCAACATAAACTCGTTTGTGACAGCCATCAACATTTTTGCCTGCTCCTGGTCTTCTCTTGTGCCCCCTTTGTCCTGGTGTATATATATATTCCTACCCACCTTTCTGTATTTTATAAATGGGAAATTAAAGTCTCCGCATATCATTAAATTGGGGGATGGAGGGTTTATGGCTCAATAGGTTTCTGATGTCATCAATGGCATCCGAGAATTTTTCAGTTGGAGTGTTTGGAGGTCTATAGATGACCATCGGTATCAGGTTTAGTTTTTCTATTTTTACTGCTAGGAGTTCCACAAAGCTGTTTGATTTACTTATTACCGTCTCTGTCATATGACCTTCATGTACATATACAGTACAGCCACTTTTACGTCTCGCTGTTCTATCTGCTCTTAGTAAGTTGAAACCATCGATGTTTATCTCTTTCTTATGAATACAATGTTCTCAGTTTCCACAATTTCCTTGTCAATCTTCAAGATGAGTTTCTGTGAGGCATGCGATGTCCGCCTTTGTTTCGTCCATAAATCCTTTCAGGTACGAAACTTTGTTGAGTGAGTTGTTTGGTTTTATTCCTTGAATATTAGCCAGGTCAATATTTATGTTCTTTGTGTTGCATTGCCCCTTGTACACTTCAAATTCGTTTTCCTTCGGTATCGCTTGTTTAGTTGCCCTATGGTCCTCCGAGAGAGATCCGTTTCTGCCTACTTGTTCTGGTATCTTCTTGCCAGTAAGCGGTTTAGCTCGGGGGTTCCCAGCTGTGTCGACTGCATGCGTTGTATGACACTTAGCAGCCGTATTGTGTCTGCGATGTTGAAAAAAATTTTGTTCGCGATTTTTGTACATATGTTTATTCATGTTATTCCTACTGTCTTTCGAACTTAACTTTGTTCTTTGTCCTTTGGGATCGTCGGGAGTAGCATTTTTTCCTGTATTTGCAGGTTCCATATTTTGCGTAAGTCCTGCAAATGTCCGGGTGGTAGAATGTGCATTTGTCTCTGAATTTACAATGACCCTTATTGTAGAAGAAATTGCATATTGGGGAATGTTCATATATACACATTGTGTATATCTGCAATTATCTTTTACATAAATAATATCTGCGTATAATTCCTTCTCCAATTTTACTCGGGGCCTTTGTTTTTTGCTCCTTATTGAGGGACAGTTTCACTCTGTTTTCTTGATTGCACTCTTGTTTTTTCCTATTTGTGCTATTTGTGCTGTCCTCCGTTGCCTTTATACTATCTGTTGAATGTATGTTTCCGACTTCGTTGTGTGACGGTATCTGATTTATTTCTACTTCGCTTTACTTCGTTTCTTCTGTTTTTCTCTGTTCTTTATTCATACTTTCTTCTTTTACTTTCTCCTCATAGTCCCTTTCTGCTTTAAATACAGTAAAAGAGTTTATTTCAGTCATGCAATTTTCGCAGAAAAACTTTACCCATTAAGTTGCTTTACGTTCGTTATGACAGATCGCATCTCATCGCTTTTGCCTCATCTGTTGCATTGTTACAGAAACCACAGAGTTGCAGGAATTTATTTACCATTGCAGTGGCGGCTCGTGACTAAAAATTCTAGGGGTGCTGTCTCTAAGAATGGGTTGAAATAATTACTGAAATAAAAGGATGAGCATTGAGCAATGAATAAAAGTTTCAAGTTATTGAAAAAGTTATTCAGTGAGCTCATCCTTATATTGTTCTTGATTATTTCAACTGTAAATAAAAAATTTAGGGGTGCTGCAGTTCCACAGCGCCTACCGACGAGCCGCCACTGTACCATTGCCATGTTACTAATAGAAGGTAGCAGTTGGTGCAGAAAATTGACTCAAAAGTGTATTATGGGAGGTATTGGGTGGGGGGTTGACTCAAATTGAGTGAAGGAAAATATTCTCCGTTACTCCGGGGGTTGGGGATGTGGCATGCTGTATAATTCTCACTGACTGGTGCTGGAGAGTGTGGCCGCGGGGTATAATTGAGGGGTAGTTGTAGGATTTTTGTTCTCAGCCTAGCGATGGGCAGCTAATTTCCTTCACAAAGAAACACTCGGAAAAATGCTGTATAGATTAATTCGCTTCGTTTTTATTTAATACCACTGTGCAAATATTGGCACTGCTTAAAACTGATTAACTGCAGAATTTTTACTGTAAATAAAAGCGGTATTACAGTAAAATTAGACTTCAATCGAAACACGTATAACCGTCATACCGGCAAAGAGGACTGTCGGGAGAAAGATATGTTGGTCCTGATTAGTTAGGTTACGCTAGGTAAGGTTAGATTAAGCTAGATTAACGAATACCTCACTATTTGATGACTTAACAGAAAACACCCTTCGAACCTTCAGTTGCGTTTGAAACACTTATCACGCCCTTCTCCGTTCGATGGCACCAAGGTTAGGTTAGGTTGAATTAGGTTTGGTTAATTAAGTTTTTAGATATATCGACTAAAAAAAGTCGGTACCTCACTTATACGGAGATGTGCACATGTTCGTCGGGGATGGGCTTTTGTTTTCCTTCGTGTATATATATGTATGTATATATGCCGTTACACCATCCCCTTCGTTGCACCGACAATGAAATGTTTATAAACGTTCCATTCTCTCAACGGATCGAATGGAAGGGCGCCATTTAACGAAGGCATAATATTGTCGTGGCACGCAGTCAGATCTATTTTTTTTAAGAAGAACCGTGGATGTAAGCAGTAAATCTTACGTGGAAGGATAAAGATGACGCATTACCCTTTTCACAGTTTTATTTCACAAGGATAGTTCACTTTTGAGATATTAGATTTCTTTTACAAACCAGAGTAAAATAGAAATCAAAGTATTATCACTGCACTTGCTTAGAGAGTTATTTAACGAAACCAAATGAGTTGACTGACCGCCAAAGGGACGAGGAACGAACTATGTTTTCATAAAAAAAAGCTACAGACCAACTGGATGCCCAAAGGGGGGAGGGACTAACCGGTTGCCCAAAGGGTGAGGCATCGACTACTATTCCTGATTCCTCTCCTTGCTATGCCCGGAGGGACTCCCTGGTGCCATATTTACAAAAGATTATATTAAGGTTGCAAAGTTGTAGTCTAACAATGATATTAGCAAATGAATTTATATAGTTTTGGTTTTATACTTAACTCTTTTATGCAGAAATTCCATAAATTCATCACACCAATACGTATTACCTTCCTGGTGAACTACTCTTTAGAGGTTTGCCTTCTGAACGCACTTAGCAGGCAATCCTCAGCTCCCACATTCATATACTTTCCTACAAATCGTACATACACCGTCACAACTCCTAAGATATCCGTTTAAACCCTGCAGAAATCGTATCAATTTCACTTAAGTACTTTTACCATACTTCATTAAAATTCCTTTCTCTCAAATTTTTGTTCTCATGAAGTTTGATAAAAATCGAGTTTGATTCAAAAGTGTATGCACACGGCTTGACTTAGACCAGTGTAAAAAGTGGACCTAAACAAATCAGTCTCCAAGTGCTCAAGGACACACAAGTGGTCGTTAATTATATTATAAATGTTCATTAATGTGTAAGTATTGACTTTAGTGTAAAATTTAACTGATAAGTATAGTGGATTAACTATTAAGTAGGTGTATTTTATTTAACAATTTCGTTTGTCTTTATGTGACTTTTCATCCAACTACTTCTTTAACTATTTCTTTGTCTCTATGTAACATTACATCCAACTATTTTTGTTTGAGAAAATTTTCAAATTAATCCCCTAGTTTCAACTCTGGGAGGAGAGCCATGTGGAAAAGGTTTTCCATATTTTTTTTTGGTGTGTGTGTGTGTGTGTGTGTGTGTGTGTGTGTGGTGTGTGTGTGTGTGTGTGCCTTAACTGTACTTGGTCCTTCGTTAGATGACATCATGAAAGTTATAATTCACTACAAACTGTAAAAAATTAATGCTTTTTAAGAGCAAAGCATTAAATATCCCTCTGCATCGAAAAGAAGGAAACAGACTCTAACTGATCCCAGCATTTTCACGTGCCCGGCGACGCTCCGCAACAAGTGTATATAATTCCGAATTATAGAATGTCGAATTATAAAGGTTTTTGCTGTACTTATAATGCACTAATAAATAGATTGCATAGTTACGTTTCACTAATAAGTGATTGCTATTTTAAATTAAAATTAGTATAATCTATCCCTTGATAATAACTAGTCAGGAAGGCCAAATGACTGGCATGGCGCTCATGCTAGACGAACTTTGTCCATTACCCTAACTCACGGATTAATATTGCCAGCAACATCTGGAGTCGAACCCTCGACCTCAATGTCTTTACTTCGCTTATAGAATAAGGTTAAAGAACCCCCAGTAAATGCTCTCACACCTCCAATCTCTTGGCAGTATGTTGTCTTATACTGGATTTATAAAAGGATATACTAAATAAATAATTACGACGTTCCAAAGGAATTTAGGCTCGTGAATATTGCGATTACTTGAACGAGTAATGTCTACAATCCTTTTAACATCATCTATATTAAGCGGGTGATTCGAATCCAGTAAAAAAAAAGCAATGAAGTGAGTCCCATCGATTTAGCCTAAAAAGCTCCCATGCTCCCTAACAGCATATTCAGATAAGACCACTTTATATTAACGTCATATAAGACAAGACGTCATATCTACATGGCATAGGAAAGAAACAAGCTATTATTCAGCCTGGAAATACTAAAAAAGGCTCTAAGTAAATTGTACTTTCTTTTTTTCTGAATAAAGATTTTAAAATTTTGAATTCCCCGAAGCTGACTAAAGCTGCCGAGAGGAGCCTCCATTCATGTCACTATCCAAACCAAGTCTTTTGGTTACAGAAAATATACCAATCAAACCTCATTAAAAGATTACGAAAACCTCATAAAAAAGAATCGAAATAACCTCTGAGAAGAATAATAAACTTTAATGATATGAATTAAGGTTCATTTTCATTGTTCGTTCAATTGCGTGAAGTGAAATGCGTGACAATTTTGTTTCATGTTTACTTGCAATTTTTTAAAACTTCATACCTGCGTGACCACGATTAAGAAATAAACATTCCAAAACTAATATTCATCTCATTAATTTAATGAATTCATATACATGAATTGTGTGTATATATATATATATATATATGTATATATACAGAGCCGGCCCTAACAAGTGCGGGGCCCTAGGCATTTTGATATTACGGGGCCCCACTCCAGAAAAGATTTTAGTTCATAGTAAAAAGGCAAAAAAATAATCTGAAGTGCTATACATTTATTGTAGACATCTGTCTAATAATATTAAGAATAACAAAAAAAATGCTTTCATTAAGAATACTAAAAAAACACCATACTTTATAAATTTATAATATATTGTAAAGACTAATTTTTCTAACCTTCCTTTCTGAAAATTCCATTAAAAGGGGTTCAAAATTTAAACCCCTTGCTTCTTCATGTTCAATTGACAATATTCCAAGGTTATTTAGCCTATCTTGGCCCATATTAGACCTTAAGAAGTTTTTAATTAATTTTAATTTTGAGAAGCTTCTTTCTCCTGATGCTACGGTCACAGGAATTATTAAAAATATTCTTAGAGCAATGGTTTTATATTTCATTAAAACTGTCCTTAATTTTCCCCTTTCCTATGACACCCGGCGTGAGTCGGGGAATCTGGTGGAAGTGAAATATATAAAAAATTTATTTGCCCAGCCCCGCTGGCAGCGCGGGGCCCTCTTAGGCGCGGGGCCCTAGGCGGCTGCCTAGCTCACCTTGCCCTAAGGCCGGCCCTGTATATATATATATATATATATATATATATATATAGTAGTGCTCACAAGTATTCGTAGAGAGAAATATTTCCGTCATATTTGTCTTTATATTTTGTACCACTCATAGGATAGTTATGAAAAGTTTACCGTTCTTTTGGAAAATTCTAACAAATAAGAAAAGTTAGTTTAATTCCAACATACAGGGTGTCCCATAAGTCCGGCATCATAGGAGAAATTCATATTTTTCTATTTCTACAAACCATAATTCATATTTTTCTTATGCTCGGGATGCCAATTTCCCGTCCACCATTCTGTTCAGTGACGAGGCTGTTTTTTATGGAAATGGTGAGGTAAATCGACAGAACACCCGCTACTGGTCTTAAAACAACCCTCACTGGATACCTCTTCGAAGGAACAAGGTGCATCTCGGGTGATGGTATGGTGTGGCATTTGGAAGGATCGCATCATAGGCCCCCTCTTTTTCGATGAACATGTCACTGGAGGCACCTACCTACGTATGCTCAAGTAATAAGCATTTCCCAGTGTCTTGAACGAAGAAGGAAATTTCCCAACATGGTTCCAGCAAGACGGCACTCCTGCACATTACAGCACCCAAGTAAGGGAATACCTGTACCAACAATTCCCTGGTCATTGGATAGGACGTCGAGGGCCTGTGGAATGGCCAGCTAGAAGCCCGGATCTCACGCCACGAGATTTTTATCTCTGGGGCCACTTGAAAGCGCTGGAATACGCAGAGAAAATTAGGAGTATTGAACATTTGCGGCAGCGCATTATTGGGGCATGTAACACCATTACTCCTGACATCATTCACCGTGTGCTTGCTGACTGGGTATCACGTCTGAATTTGTGTATTGAAAACAATGGTGGACACATTGAGCACGTTCTGTAAATAAAAGCTTTTGTTTTGCCTTTTATTATTATTTTTCCTATGATACCGGACTTATGGGACACCCTGTATAATGTAAAACATTAAAGAATTTGAAGAAAATAAAAAAAAAAGTTAAAATGTAAAAGTTTTCGTACATTTATTTGCAAAATTATTTTATACTTCGTGTGTCCACCTTTTGTCTGAATGATTTCAATGATTCGTTTTGAGTATTTTTCTACGAAGTTTCGACATCTCTCAGTGGAAATTTTAGCCCATTCTTCTAAAGAAAATTGTTGCAATTCATTTAGATTCGAAGGGTTTTTCTTGCGGACACCTTTTTTCAAATTAATTCATAAATTCTCGATTAATTTGAGATCTGGGCTTTGACTGGGCCACTCGAGAAGCTTGAGATTCTTTTGTTGAAGCCATTTCATAGTCCTTTTACTTTTATGTTTTGGATCATTATCTTGTTGCAGTACCCAGTTGCGACCCGTTCGCAACTCCCAAACCTGAAGGCAATACATTTTCTAAAATTTCCTGGTATTTTTTTGAATTCAAGATTCCACTGGTGAAAACAAGCTTTCCTGGACCAGAAGCACTGAAAACACCCCCAAAGAGGCAAATTATCACTACCACCACCACATTTAACCGTAGGAAGGATTTTTTTTTTCCTCGAATCCTGTATTTGATTTTCGCCAAATATACGATTGCTCTTGTTCCCGAATAATTTAATTTTGGTCTTCTCTGTCCAGACGACTTTTCTCCAGAATGCAAAGCCATTATTTTAATGATCCTTGGCGTACTTTAAAGGAGCTACTTTGTGCGCTTTTCGTAGCAGAGGTTTTCTTCGTGCAACTCTTTCATGCAGACCATTCTTTCTCAATGTACGACGTACAGTAGATGGATGGACATCGATCTTAGACAGTCTTAATATTTGGCAAATATCACCCACATTCACTCGTGGACTCGCATTAGCCATTCTTTCAATCCGTACGTTCTGAAATCTTGCAAGTTCATCCACACCTTGGTAGTGTTTTGATTATTTCAGAGCCTTAGCTTAGCCTTATGTAGCAACAGTCGTAAATGGAATTCAAAGTTCTTCTCCTATCGCCCTATAACTCTTTTCAGACTCATGTGCAGCAATAACAGATCTATTAAGACCTGTATATGGTTCTTTACCATAACGACCCATTGCTTACTGATAGCTTGTACGGTCATTCGTCTTCTTTGAAGATTCACAGGGAAAATTCTAGAATTCAGAACTGCCAACAGTCTCTAATCAATAAAGAGCCAACTACTGACAAAAATTTTAAATTCTTCAAACAAAAAGTAGGCACACAACGTATTAAATAAATTTGTAAATAAATGTACGAAAACTTTTGCATTTTAACTTTTTAATTTTCCTCAAATTCTTTGATGTTTTACATTATATGTTGGAGTTAAATTAATGTTTTTATTGGTTAAAATTTTTCAAATGAACGGTAAACTTTTCATAACTATCCTATCCATGGTACAAAAGATAAGGACGAATATAACTGGAATATTTCTCTGTACGAATGCTCGCAAAGAGGCCCCAAAATATTGCTTACCTCACCAGCTATCTGCGAAGCAGATAGGATCCAGCTTTGGAACAGGATTTACGGTTTACAGCTACACCTAGCCTCAGAACCTCAATAAACGCAAGAAACTCGTCGCATTCAAGTCGGATTGAATATATCAAAGAAAAAGGGATAACTATTGTATTTTCAACCAAAAACCAAACCTTAAACCTCAACTGGCAGAATTGAGCGTCCACTTTTTAAAGCGCTTAACATGTCCGTTGACCACGTCAAGCTAACATCAGGAAAAAGGAAAACTGTAGTATTTGTCATTTACCATATTACTTATTCGAACTAGAGTGAATTTAATTTTCCCGAAAGAGTTTCTTGTTCCATGCACGGCCTGTGTGTAACATATATACTTGTGTATATATATATATATATATATATATATATATATATATATATATATATATATATATTATATATATATATATATATATATGTGTGTGTGTGTGTGTGTGTGTGTGTGTGTGTATGTGTACATATATACAAGAAAATAGGAAAAACTGCTACCGCCATCATCTCCCGACAAATTCAAAAGACAAAGGTCAAAGAACAACAGGAAAAATGTAAAGAAAAATATGTACACCAATAGCAAAATTTTTTTTTCAACATCGCAGAAACAATACCGCTGCGCATGCAGTTAACACAGCTGGGAACCCCAGAGCCGGATCGCTTCCTGGCAAGAAGATACCAGAACAGATAAGCGGAAACAGATCTCTCTCGGAGGACCACGAGGTTACTAAACACGCGATACCGAAGGAGAACGAACTGGAAATACACACGGGGCCATGCAAAACAAAGGACATAAATATTGTCTTGGCTCATATTCAAGGAATAAAACTAAACAACTCACTGAACAAAGTTTCGTACCTGAAAGGATTTATGGACGAAACAAAGGCGGACATCGTATGCCTCACAGAAACTCATCTTGAAGATTGACAAGGAAACTGCGAAAACTGCAAATATTGTATTGATAAGAAAGAGTTTCATAGCGATGGTTTCAACCTACTAAGAGCGGATAGAACAGCGAGACGTAAAGGTGGCTGTGATATTTATGTACATGAGAGTCATGACAGGGACGGTAATAAGTAAATCAAACAGTTTCGTGGAACTCCTAGCAGTGAAACTAGACAAACTAAACATGGTGCTGACAGTCCTCTATTGACCTCCAAACTCTCCAACTGAAAAATTCTCGGATGCCATTGATGAAATCAGAAACCTAATAAAATCCATAAACTCTGTATATTTCCCATTTATAAAATACTAAAAGGCGGGTAGAAATATGTATATATACACCAGGACAAGGAGGGCACAAGAGAAGACCAGGAGCAAGCAAAAATGATGATGGCTCTAACAAACGAATTTATGTTGACAAAACAGAAAACACCAGAAAAAATAACTGCCTAAATCTGGTATTCACAAATAACACGAACTTGATTGTTGATATAAAAATAACCCCATCTATTATCTCAGACCACAACATAATTGAGAGATCAACAAATATGGCAAAAATATTAAAAGATAATACCCATACTGAAGAAAGAAGTAAATTTCTGACTTTTAACTTAAACTCCAAGACTATAAATTGGAAAGTAATGAGATCACACATGGCCCAAATAGAGTGAAAACAGTTTTCAAGAATAAAACAACTGAAGAAATGCTAATAATCTTAAAAGAAAAGACGCTGGAAATTTTAGAAAAGTATGCTCCGAAAGCACAGCCAAAAGGAAAGAAGAATTGGTTAGAGAGGCAAAAGCGAACAATTTTCCGCAAAGGAAAGAGAATAGCTGAAAGGTTAGTGAATTGCAGAGGTAACAAAACTAGGGAAGTAATACAAAAAAAAGTGGAGGGTATCGATAAGGCCATATAAGCCCTGATTCAGAGCCATACAGAGAGGGAAGAGGAAAAGGCGGTAGAAGTAATAGAGGCTAATCCAAAATATATCTGTAGCTATATGAAAATAAAAATAAAAACGCGCGCCACTATTGGTCCCTTAGGAAAGGAAATAATGAACTAATCGATGATCTAAAAGAAGTACCTGAAACATTTAGAGCACAGTATGAATCAGACTTCAGTACCCCAAAAAGTGACAAAGCGATACCTGACATAGATACTTTCTTCGAAGAGAAATTGGAAGGAGATTGTATAACAGATTTTAATTTTACCACAAAAGATATAGCGAGAATTATAGGACAAATGAAATCACACTCAGCGGCAGGTTCGGACAAATGGAACGCATTAAAAACTGTAAAAGTGAAATAGTCACACCCATATACTGGATATGGAGAAGGTCCCTAGACTCTGGGGAAATGCCGAGTATCTTCAAAAGAGCAAACATTGTCCCTATATACTGTAAAGGAGTGGATAGATATCAAGTAAAAAACTATAGACCGGTGTCTCTGACGTCCTATCTTACCAAAGTATTTGAAAGAATAGTTAGAGAAAATCTGACTTCTTGGAGAGACTGGAAAGATTCAACGAAAATCAGCACGGATTCCGATCAGGAAGATCATGCCTATTACAACTTATAGAGCACTATAACAATATTCTAGACGCACTTGAAAGCAATGAAAACTATGCTGTCATATACACGGATTTTGCTAAAGCTTTCGACAAATGTATGATAGCGAATAAAATGAAACAGATGGGACTAACAGGCAACGTTGGTAAGTGGATCTACAACTTCCTCAGAGAACATCTACAGATCATTAAAATTCAAGGTATAACATCATCAGAATCAGAAGCTCGCAGCTCAGTACCACAAGGAACAGTACTGACCCCGCTCTTTTTCATGATCATGCTAACAGACATACACAATGAAGTAAGCAGCAATAATATAGTAACATCCTTTGTAGACGATACAAAGATCAGCAAAAAAATCAGTGATGCAAAAGAGGTGGAGGCCTTGCAGAGGGATACAAACAGAATATATAAATGGTCAGAAAAGAACATGATATTTAGCATCGAGAAACTCCAGCTCTTGAGATATAGTAGAAATGAGGAATTTAAACAGATAACATATTATGCCCCGGACAGACAGGAAATTCAGAGAAGCACGAAAGCGATAGATTACTGATCAGATAACTGATAGTGTTTGCAATACAAACTAACAAAAATTGCAATAAATTAAATACGGACATGGATATTCTTTGGACTAGACTAACACAGAGCATTGTTGTTCTCAGTGGTGATGAACCACGTACGAAAGTCGTCAGTACTTTAACCTCCTATTTGCTTGGCAGTGTTGCTGCGAGCTGCTCGTACCCTGAAATGGCCGTATGGGCGGAATGGTGCTCTATGTAAAAAGATGCTTCATACTTCCACTTAAACTAGATATGCAGCAATAATTATATCATATGTAATTGCTCTTATCATTGCTCTTATCAGTCATACTTGCTCATAGCTATATTCCTGCAGAGTTCATGAGGATATATATCTTGCCCCTGGTCAAAAATAAGTGTGGAGACATTCTGTCCAGCAATAATCACAGGTCTATTGCTGTCGCTTCCAGCTCGAAACTACTGAAAAAACTCTTGTTACTCCGATTAAATGATTACCTATGGACATCTCCTAATCAATTTGGGTTTGAAAGGTCCCACTCAACTGACCTGTGTATCTATGTACTTAAAGAAACAATATCTAAATACACTGACTCTAATTCAACTATTTATAGCTGTTTCCTAGATATAAGTAAGGCATATGATAGAGTGAGTCACAATATTTTATTTAAAAAACTAGAAGACAGGAAGGTTTCCATGTACATATTAAATTTATTGAAATTTTGGTATTCCCACCAATCTTTTACCATTAGGTGGGGCAATGTACTATCCGAATGTTTTGGCTCCTCTTGCGAGTTGAGACAAGGCTCCTTGCTCTCCCCTATGCTGTTTAATGTGTATATTGATGGATTAATTGCTTCACTTAATGAGGCAATAGTGGGATGTTGTATAGATAACACAAGGATAAATAACTTAGTTTATGCCGATGATATGGTGTTAATAAGTCCCTCTGTTAATTAAAGGTTTGGATCGGCTACTAAAAGTCTGCGAAGTGTATTTGCAGAAACATGATATTCTTTTTAATGTTACAAAAACTGTAAGGTTATGCAATTTCATCCTAAACGCTGTAATCAGCCAGCTGATATTAGGTTTAAAATGAAGGGGAAGTAATTGAGAAAGTACAAGAGTTTAAGTATCTAGGTCAAACTATCACCAGCTCCTTGAGTGATGACTCAGATTTAAGAAAACAATCTCGAAGCCTTTGTGCTAAAGCGAATATGACTATAAGGAACTTTCGGTTATGTACAAGTGAAGCTAAAGACACTCTCTTTCGTACTTTCTGCAGTAATATATACGGACAGCAACTCTGGGTGAATTATAAAAAAGGTTCTGGCAGAACCCTAAATTTGCCGTACAACAGTTTTTTTTTAGACTTTTACATAAATTACCCCCGAGATGCTCAGCTTCACAAATGTTTGCTACCCGCAATGTCCCGAGCTTCCCGGAAGTAACAAGACGTACTCAATACAGTCTAATGCAAAGAACTAAAATTCAACCAACCCAATTATCCAAGCTATCCATGAGTCCTGCCGTTTATCCTCTAAGCCCACGCTTCTCAAACTAGGGGTCGCGTAAATATTATTGGGGGTCGCAGAAACATTTGAAAATATTATTTTTTTCATAAATATACAGTGTTAGTACCTATTGCTTTTATGACATTGAATGAAGGGTCGCGAAAATATTTGTCTGATCCAAAGGGGTCGCAAGTGAAAAAGGTTTGAGAAGCCCTGCTCTAAGCTATGGAATTCTTGGTACAAAAACGTTTGTCTGTAGCTCCACTTCACTACGACATTACTGTATTATTTCTAATCAATTGAATATATTTTTATCCTTAATATGTAAACTGTCATTGTATTTATAATATTTGTCATATGGACTATAGTCTGCCAATAAACCTTTTCATTTTCATTCATTTTCATATATATATATATATATATATATATGAAAATTATTTCACGAAAGTAACACGTGAAAAATATTTATGATGAATAAAGTGTTCCTGAGGATGTCATTAGACGAAAGCGCTTGAGCACCACTTTGTGTTTCTTTTCCCTTCGTGGTTTTATTCATCATATATATATATATATATGGTACTGCAAATAATGGGTGAAGCAAGGCCCAACTGTTGGTGGTGGATGGGTTTTAAGCTTTCTCAATTCTCGAAGGTGTTTGCTCTTGTGGTTCACCATACGCCCATTCGGAGAATGGAATGGTAAGACTGAGGTTCCTTTATTGTTTTAGAGGGCCGAGATTCGAGTCTTATGGGAAAGTCTTCGGTTTCTGTGGGAACGGAAAGAGAGATAGATGGCAAGAAATTATGAAACTTTATTCGTTATACGTCAAATTCATTCAAATTATCTTTAATAAACGTGTGTTGTTGTTTTTATATATAATTACTGTTACAGTTGGACGTTTGGTAGCGTTCTGGTACGTGGAAACTGTTTACGCGTTCACACGTACAAGTGATTTTCTTGAATTAATTTTTTTTTCTTTTTTATTTGAAAATAAAAAAATCGCATCTATAATCAGAGAGACAGAGAGAGAGAGAGAGAGAAATGAAACAAGATAAAATGATATAGACAAGCACGTATCAGTTAAACAAGCTTATAAATTTTAATACTTTCCTTGACGATATATATACAGATACGAAAGCGCTTCGAATTAAATTTTGAGTTCCTTATCATTATTAGTCATTAATTAAATTCTATTCATAGATCTAATGTATTTCCCATATATATATATATAAAACCTCGGTAGTGTGGTGGTTAGCGTCGATGACTACCATCGGCCCTGGGATCGAGACTCGGTGACGGCAGGCGGCGCGTAGCAAACCCAGCTGTTCATCCTTTCACACAATGAAAATTGGTTGGTAGATAAATGGGTACCCTGGGTAGCCTAGTGGTTAAGATGTTGGGCTGCTAGTGGGGCGTGGTTCGGATTCTACGTTAAACGGATTCCACGTCTAAGGTGGAGTGACAAGTGTGACCTTCGTCAGAATGAACAATTTAAGCGGAAGCTAAACCAAGGTAACCAGGATATATATATATATATATATATATATATATAGGGAGGAAACACAAACTTGCGGTGCATCTTGCTAGTGAAGAATCATGCACCGGAACTGAAGATAACTGAGGATGTTTGCAATACAAACTAACGAAATTTGCAATAAACTGACTACGGACACGGATATTCTTTTGACTAGACTAACACAGGGCATTGTTGCTTTCAATGGTGATGAACCACGTACGAAAGTCTCGTCAGTATTTTAACCCCCTATTTGCTTGGCAATGTTGCTGCGAGCTACTCATACCCTGAAATGGGCACTCATGGTGCTCTTCAATCCCAACTGAATTTACCAAAGTGTTTTATACCGTGTATAAAATACCGCGTATAAAATGCATTACATTTAATACTACAAATAATTTTTTGTTTTAAAGTTATCTAAATGTTTAGAAAAGATGACGTCATACCTAAATGAATCATTTCTGCTACTTTTTATTGGACAAAAAAGGGAGCTTTGTTTCCTCAGGTAAAAATCCATTTCTGAAAGGAAGTCCCGAATCACACTTCTTAGAACTTTAACAAGGGGACCAAAATTGGTATTTAAGAGGGAAGATTGCAATCTGGAGGCTAAAACAAGTGTTCAAATCATCCATTTGTTTCATGGATCGTGGAGGAAGTTAACGGCTCACGAAGAACGCTTCGCTCGGATCACGAAGGATGAAACTATATTTTATAAGAAGGAAACAGAAAATAAATTGAATGTTGTGTTACAAAATTATATAGGTAAAAAGTTGAATCAAAGAAACTCTTATTTATTGTAAAACTACACACACACACACACACACACACACACACACACACACACACACACACATACACACATACACACACACACACACACACATATACAAACGTACATACTCAATACACACTGTGCATAATTCTTTATATAAGCATACGTATATCCGCAAAGGTTATAGACTTACAAAGTTACAAGTTAACAAAGACCTTAAGATCCACTCTAGGTTAGCCCATGAGAAAATAAAAGAAAAATAGAAAAACAAATGAAAATAAAGGACACTGAAAACTTACAGACAGGCGTGTAAAGTTTACACGTAGGAATATTACTAATAGTAAAGTATTTTCTTTTTTAGCAGGAAGGAGGGGCCAAGGGCAATGCCCACAAAAGCGTCTCCCCCATAGAAAAAGAGAGCAAAAATCAAGGTCCGGGGTTTTCGAGAAAAACAGACAAGGCGCTCCCTTCTCCGCAAGCCAATGCTGACAGAAAAAGTTGTGAAAGAAGATTTATTAGAAAAGTAGGAAAAATATAATGGATAGAATAGCTCCAGAGTTCATTCACACCATACGTACCTAGTGTACCCAGTTAGGCATTAGATAACAGTGGAAATTAAATGATAATATGAAACCTTGGACTATTTAATCTAATTTATACCATCTATTTTTAATAGGAATTATTTAGTTATTTATTATTTATTATATACAAGATGATAAATCATACATTTTTTAAGTTCCCTTATATAAAAATATAAAAGAGTACTTAATTTAACCACACTAAGCTTAATCTAACCTAATTTAACCTAAACCTTTTGAGCACTCTTCTCTGGCATCCCCTACTGGAGGGGAACCTAAATTATCTTAACATAGCAAATATCTATGCGAAAAAAATAAAAATAACAACTCTCTCTCTCTCTCTCTCTCTCTCTCTCTCTCTCTCTCTCTCTCTCTCTCTCTCTCTCTCTCTCTCTCTCTCTCTCTCTCTCAGAAATATTTTAAAATTTCTACCCCATTAAAAATACTCATTTAGACTTGTCACTTATAGCACATTCGACGTCATTCATACCCATGTACAATATATATATATATATATAATATATATATACACCTTCGGTAACCTTTGGTTTGCTCCCGCAGAATTGTTCATTCTGACGAAGGTCAAGCTTTTCACTCCACCTTAGACCTACAGTTTAACGTGGAATCCGAGCCACGACCCACCAGCAGCCCAGCGTCTTAACCACTTGGCCACCCAGGGTACCCATTTATCTACCAACCACTTTATATTATTATGTGGAAGGATGAACAGCTGGGTTTTGCTGCGTGCCGGTTGCCGTCACCGGGTCTCGATCCCGGGCCCGATGGATTCGTAGTGAGTGACCCTAATCACTACACCTACCGAGGCGCCTATATATATATATAGCTTAAACTCAGTATGTTAATAAGGTTTTGTAATTGAAGTCTTTATGTAACTATTTCATGTAAGTAAATGGTTAAATTATTCGTGTCTTGAAAATGTTTCCTAAACTTCAATCCAAAAAAGGTCTCTCGCCGACTATAAAATAATTAATTGGATTTTAGTAATGAAAATTTTACCATTTTATTTTTTTATTTTATTCTAAAATCTTGCAAGTATGTCTAAATTTGCCTTTAAAATGAGTGAATCTAATTTTGTCTTTTAAAAATGTGTAAATCTAAATTTGTTTTTAAAAATGTGTAAATCTAAATTTCTTTAAAAATGTGTAAATCTAAATTTGTTTTTAAAAATGTGTAAATCTAAATTTGTCTTTAAAAATGTGTAAGTCTAAACTTGTCTTTAAAAATGTGTAAATCTAAATTTGCCTTTGAAAATGCGTAAATCCAAATTTGTCTTTAAAAATGTGTAAATCTAAATTTCTTTTAAAAAAAGAAGTAAGTCTAAACTTGTCTTTTAAAATAAGAAGTAAGTCTAAACTTGTCTTTTAAAATAAGAAGTAAGTCTAAACTTGTCTTTTAAAATAAGAAGTAAGTCTAAACTTGTCTTTTAAAAGAACGAGTAAGTCTAAACTTGTCTTTAAGAACAGTGACCCTGAATTAAAAATAAAATAAATAAATAATTCAACTTCACTGTTCATTTTACGAGACTTTATTTGGTTTCAAATTCGGACTTTTTCTTTCTTAATATTTTCATTACTGCAAAGATGAAAGACAAATATTTAATCTTGTCTTTGTTTCAAGATAATGTATAAGATTATCGTTCTCTCTCTCTGTGTGTCTCATGAAATTAATTTTTTTATAACTCTTAATTAAACAGACGCAGTGTATGATGAAAAATTATGTAAATAGATATTGGCTTAAATAAAAGTGGGTTTTATCTATCTCTCTGATGTCTACTTTTATTTTTATATCCACTTATCTACCTATCTATCTATGTATTTATTTGCTTATCTACCTATCTAGCTAACTGTCTATCTATCTATCTATATGAGCAAACTTAAAGGTATATGGTAATTACATCTTTAATTTGAGGACTTAAAACTTCAGTTACATTTCTCGAGAGCAGACCCCAAACCCATTCTTTTAACCTGGGTTAAACTAACCTAACCTAACTGTAACTTAATTTAACCTATTTTGATTAACCTATCCTGCAAGTTAACCTAACTTTCAACTTAATAATATGCCTTATGCATTTTGTATATATATATATATATATGATGCAAACCCACAAGGAAAAAAATTATTTAAAGCCCTTTCGTGTATTCAGAAGTGCACCTCGTCAGGGAATGACCCCTGACGAGGTGTACTTCTGAATACACGAAAGACCTTACAATCATTTTTCTTTTTCCTTGTGGGTTTGCATCATTCATTCATGTCACGTGTTTAATTGTGAAATTCATCCCATATATACAGGGTGTTTCAGGAGGAAAGGTCAATACTTCAGGAGGTGATAGTATCGGTCATTGTGAGAAAAAAGTTCATATGAACATATGTCTAATTCTGAATGGTTACGGAGACAGAGCTGTTTGAATCTGATGCCGCGCAGCTCTTCCTTCCCCCGCGGTGGTCCCATTCAATGGCCACCAAGGTCTCCAGACCTCTCTCCGTTAGATTATTGTTTGTGTGGGTGCATGAAAAGTCAAGTTTACAAAAGAAAGGTGGATACACGAGACGAATTGCTCGCGCGCATTTTGGATGCTGCTGCCCGCATAAAGGAACGTCAAGATCAACTCAGACGAAAAACACGTGATCTTCGCACAAGAGTTGCAAAGTGCATTGAGGTTGACGGTGGGATTTTTGAAAACGTATTGTAAACTGTAACAAATTTGTCATTTCTGTATCTGATACCATTCAAAATGCCAATGTTTAAACATTAAATGTTAGAAACAGTAATTGGTTTCTCTTTCTTGATTACCATTCAGAATTAGACACATGTTCATATGAACTTTTTTTCTCACAATGACCGATACTATCACCTCCCGAAGTATATATATATATATATATATATATATATATATATATATATATATATATATATATATATATATATATATATATATATATATAAGGTGTTTCATATGTCTAGAGACATTGGAAATATGTAGAAAGAGTAATACAACTTTATGACAATGTTTTATTTTCAACATATTATTAAAGGTGTCAAATTTTTCATCCTCAACTTTAAGACACTTCATTACTCATAATTGGCAAGCTCTCTCAACACTTCTGATTGTTTCAGCAGAAATTCGCTGCAACTCCAGTTTTAGCTTTCAAATCCTCAATTGTTATTAGTCTTTCTATGTACACGACAGATTTCAAATGTCTCCACAGGAAAAAGTCAAGGGGTGTAAGGTTCGGAGATCTGAGAAGCCACTCCATAGGCCCACGTCTACCGATCCAGTTATTGGGAAACAGATTAATTATCTAACGTAAAAGTTATACCTTCAGAAGTTCAGACATATGAAATACCCTGTATATATATATATATGACAGTGAATCATTGTTCAGGTGGGCGGAAGACAACACAACACAAGTTCAACGAAAAAAAATTCCAACTTATAAGATATGGTAACAACAGGGAGCTACAGAATAAAGAGTAAAACAAACCGATAATACTGCAAAACAAACGGTTAACACCAAACCCACAAGTCAGGAATCTTCGAGCAACAATGTCATTGGATGCAGAATCAAGAGAAACATTTTGAAATTAAAATCACAACATCGAAAAAAATAATGGGAATTATCCGGAGGAGGCTCCGTAGCAGAAGAGCAAACATCATTGCCAAAATTATGGAGGAGTCTAGTCCTACCAATAATTGAGTATTGCTCAGTGCTCACAAGCCCATAGGGCTACGTCATGGCCAATGTCGTAACACAATGTCGTAACACCGCTTCCCGGAGATCAGCGAAGTTAAGCGACATTGGGTCTAGGTAGTAGTTGGATGGTAGACCGTCCTCCGCGCCCAGATTATGTAGCGACCCGTGGTTCGGATCCCACGTAAAGCTGTAGGTCCCCTCCGTCATATGACCTTAGATGTTGCGAAGGAGGTTAAACAACTCCAATTAAAAAAATCTCACAAGCCCATACAGAAAATGAGATATTGCGAACATACTGTAGATGCCATACAAAGGACTTTTTACGCTCAAGATAGCGGAAACGAAAGATGAAGCCTACTGATCTCGACGACAATCACTGAAAAGCTCAGCCCTGGAAAAAAGACGCGGACGATAAACAATAACATATATATGGAAAATAATCGAGGGGTATGTCCCTAATTTTAGAAATTAAATGAAAACGCACTGAACTGAGAGAAGAGGTAGATTCTGTACTGTCTTATCAGCGGTGGGATGGAAAATAAGCTGAGAACACGAGGCCCAAAACATTTTAATGTGCTGCTCAAGAACTGAGGAACATCCAGCACACCAACCTGAAAAATTTCAAGAACCATCTGGACAGGATCTTATGCAAAATCCCTACCCAGCCATACGTGGCTAGCTATGAGGAGGGCAGGAGGGGAGCAAAAACCCATTTTCGATTTTCTCTTCCACCAAGTCTCGCAAATGAGGCGGGACGCTGCAAAGGGATCATAACATATATACGAGGATAACATATATACAGGGTGTCCCAAAAAAACTATATACTATAAAGAGTATGATGCTATAAAGAGTATATAGTTTTTTTGGGACACCCTGTATATATATATATATATATATATATATATATATATACATACTTACTGGCTAAAGAGCAAATCAAGTAAAGAAACGTCAAAAGATGATTATTAGAAATACTTTCATGAATCTGATAAATCATAATGATTCTTTCATTTGTGATGAGTCACGCTAGCACACCGACCTTTTGCTGCAATGATGCTTCGTGCTTTTATAAAAGTGATGCAATTTTTTTCTGTATGTAATACCTGATATATATAATATTGTACTCTTATATATATATATATATTATATATATATATATATATGGGTGCTTCGCTGGTGTAGTGGTTAGCGTCGCTGACTACGAATCCATCGGCCCCGGGTTCGAGACCTGACGGCAGCCGGCGCGCAGCAAAACCCAGCTGTTCATCCTTCCACACAATAAAGAAAATGTTTGGTAGATAAATGGATACCCTAGATGGCCTAGTGGTTAAGACGCTGGGCTGCTGATGGGGCGTGGTTTGGATTCCACGTTAAACTGTAGGTCTAAGGTGGAGTGAAAAGCTTGACATTCGTCAGAATGAACAATTCGGGCGGAAGCTAACCAAAGGGAAAGGTATATATATATATATATATAAGTGTGTCCATTTTGACTGATATGAGCCAAAATGAACCAATATGAACTAATATGAATAATATAACGAATTTGAAAAATATGAACCAATATGAACCATTATTGTTAATTATATTATTGATCATATTTTAAAAGCTAAACATTTTTAAAAGCGTTAATTGCAAAGGCTATAAATACAAAACAAAAGTACCCAAAAATACCCCAAAACACTCATTAAAATTCATTTTATGTCCGAAAAATATATACGTAAACTAAAACTCTCGTAAAGAATTTGCTGTTGTTTTCGCCATGCAAATAAATGGGTATGAAAATGATACGAAAATATAAAGAAATGGGTATGAAATGAATACGAAAATATAAAGAAATGGGTATGAAAATAAAAAGAAAAACCAAGAAATGAGAAAAAGTAACGCTTGAGATGAGAAGAAAAAAACAAATTACACATTAAAAAACACTCAAGAAAATACGAGGCAAAATTGCGTTCCGCTTTGAGTGAACAAAAAGAGAAAAGTCGACACGTAAAATGGACGCCTGAGATTGACAGACAGAATGATTGAAAAACGACTCTTTTCTAATGGAAGAAATATCTCGACACGACTCAAAAATTGACGGAGGTAAAAATTTACTTAGTTTTTTTTTTTTTCTTTTATCATTTATTTTTAATTAAAGTTTTAGAAAAAAGTATTTAAGGAAAAAAAAACCCACTTTATTTCGCTTAATAACACACACACGGTCTGTAGTTAAGTTTACAAATAGGTTTTAAGTGCCCAATGCACGCGCGTTTAAGGGATAATGTTTATAAATTTGTTTTTCACGCGCTCGCGTATATTATAGGTTTAAAAGGTTTGTTTTCTTACTGTATAATTGAATGCACTTTGCCTCATTCTTAATAAATTATAATTACGAGTTAGACTAAAAATTTACTATTTTATTTTTAATTATTAGTTACAAAAATAATTTTAATTTTTTTTTTTTTTAAGAAGGTTGGGGAACTGGGGCCGGGGGTGGAGGGGGACCCTAAAATCTATTTACCAAAATTTATTATACTTAAGAAAATCGTGAAGTCGAATCCTGAAGTAAAATATTTTGAGTATTCTAAAAAGGAGTTTCCTTATCTATTAGCATAAATATTAGTTCGTTTACCGCTAAAATAACTCACGAGAACTTTAAGTTGACGTGTACACACACACACACACACACACACACACACACACACACACACATATATATATATATATATATATATATATATATATATATATATATGTATCCTGGGAAAGATAGAAAACAGGTGTGTTTATCATCCTTCATGATTGTACCTGAAAAAAAGAAAATAAATATATGGTAATTATTGTTTTTACACCTGTCTTGCATGCTGAAGGAGAGATTATACCTAATAACGATACAAATGGAGTTTTGTATTCCATGATGAGAGACAATTAAGAGATAGTCACAGGCGGAAATTATGGAGATACACGAAGGCGTTACAGAAGTTGCAGGCTAACAAAGACCCTAGAATCCACTCTAAGTTAGCCCAAGAAACTAGGGGAGAGAGAGAGAGAGAGAGAGAGTTACAAGGAGTTACAAGGAAAAGAAGTACCTGAAAAGGCCTTGCGGCCCATACCGAGGAGGTACCAATGGCAACGGGAGCCAAAAGTTTATTTTTCTTTCAACTATCCTAGCAGTAGCAGAAAACTGGATAGTAAAGTAGAAGGCTCTCTCCCCACCCTCCGCTCCCTCCCTGCCAGAGGCAGGTACGGAAAAAGGTTGAAGAAAATACCTTGACCCTGGAAAAGTAGCCAAGGAAATTTTACAGGAAAGTGGAGAATATATAAATAGCTCTATATTTAGCTTGCTCACAGAGACACCGAGCAAGCGAACTCCTGCAGAGTTTTCTGAGGTTTTAATCTTAAACTATGAGTGTGTTCAGTACTTTGTCTAGCCTATTTTTAAACAGATTTACACTTTGACTGGAAACACCTCTGAGGGAAGTTGGTTCCAGATATTAACTATTTTATAGGAAAAGAAATTTCCGCAGACTGAGGTCCTAAATGTCTTTACACACTCAAATAGTGTGCAAGATTTCGTCTAACCTTTTCTTGAACTGATCCACAGAGGAACTGTTCACAACTTCCGAAGGTAACCTGTTCCATGTGTCACAGATCTTATACGTAACGTAATTCCCACACACACTAGTCCTAAACCGTTTCAAATCCAACTTCCAACCATTGTTGCGAGTTGGGTTATCATTTAAACTAAACATACTTCTAAAATCGACATCGTTGAACCCTCGTAAGAGCTTGAAAACCTCGATCAGTTGACCGCGCAGCCTCCGAGTTTCAAGCGAAAACAAGTTCAGGGCGCGTAACCGTCGATTGTAGCCCATATGCCTAACGGAAGGGATTAACTTTGTGGCCCTCGCCTGCACTCGCTCCAGCCTCTCAATATCTTTCCTGAGGGTGGGCGACCAGAACTGCACAGCATACTCCAGGTACGGCCGAACAAGGGAATTGTACAGTGAGAGCACAATCTCCTTGTTCCGAAACTGAAATTGCCTCCTGATATAACCCAATAGTTTCTGGGCTTTCTTTTCCACCTCTACACACTGTTTCGTAAACTTAAGGTCGCTGCTAATTAGCACACCCAAGTCCTTTTCTAAATCAGTCACCTCGATATTACTGCCCAACATCGAGTAGTCCGACTTGGGATTGGCGTAGCCAATGTGCATCACTTTGCATTTACCCAAGTTAAACGGCATTTGCCATTTTTCGGACCACTCTCCTATCCTACCTAGGTCCGCACGCAGTTCCTCGATCGCTTCGGGCGTCCCAACACTGGCCCCAAGCTTGGTGTCATCAGCGAATTTGGCGATCCGACTGACGATGCCACCGTCGATATCATTTATGTAAATGGTAAACAACAGTGGCCCCAAAACGGAACCCTGAGGAACCCCACTAGTGACCGAGGCCCAACCCGAACTAGCCCCTTTAATTACCACCCTCTGCCGCCTATTCCTTAGCCAGTTTTCAATCCACCTACCTATTTCCCCACCGATACCCAGCGCGCGCACTTTCGCCATTTGCCGGCGGTGAGGTACCTTATCAAAGGCTTTCTGAAAGTCGAGATAAAGTATATCAATCGCCCTACTCTTATCGTACTCACTCATGCATGTTAATCTTTCGCACAGAAATAATAATAATAATAATAATAATAATAATAATAATAGTAAAGTATAGAACAGACGAGGCTTTTTTTAATTTCGTCAACCACTGCTGACAGAATAGAGTGTTGAATGAAGAGTTATAGGAAAGAAGAAAAAGGAGATGGTTTTGTTTGATGGGATTGTTTAAATTTCTTCGCAACATGAAAGGTCATATGACGAAGGGGACCTACAGCTTTACGTGGGATGTGAACCACGGGTCGCTACATCATCTGGACACAGAGGACGGTCACCCATCCAACTACCACCCAGACTCGATGTCGCTTAGCTTCGATGATCGACGGGAAGCGATGATACGACACTGACTACGACAGCTTTTGACGGAGATTCCCACTTTGGGGGAAATGAATTCAACACTCAGACGTCTGCCCTTACTAACAGTACTCTCACATAATTAACATGATCTTCTGTGAAATAAATTGATGGACGTCCATTTTTTGGATCATATGTACGAGATTCACGTCCTTCTTTGAGATATTTGGCTCATTATAACAACAGACGTTAGTAATCATTATCCTACTTACATTATATACGATAACATTTTTCAGGTTGCAGATAAAACCACTGAATACAAAATATTTTCAGAGTTTAACAAAAAAATTTATTTGGTTTGAATAACCTTGAATAACCTTGACTAACCTTTATTGATAATAAAATAAATATATTCGTTTTACAATTTACAATGACATGAATAATTGTGAAGCTCGACTATTTATTTAATTTAATTTGGCCCTTAAGCTTTAGGCTTTACTGGGCTCTAGGCTTCTACTGGGTCTGTATAAATTATTCGATTTGACTGTGACGAATCTATGAATGATCCGATACGCCTCGGTGGTGTAGTGGTTAGCGTCGCTGACTACAAATCCATCGGCCCCAGGATCCAGACCCGGTGACAGCAGGCGGCGCGCAGTAAAACCCAGCTGTTCATCCTTCCACACAATAAAAGAATTGGTTGGTAGATAAATGGGTACCCTGGGTAGCCTAGTGGTTAAGATGCTGGGCTGCTGGTGGGGCGTGGTTCGGATTCCACGTTAAACTGTAGGTCTAAGGTGGAGTGACAAGCTTGACCTTCGTCAGAATGAACAATTCGGGCGGAAGCAAAACCAACGTTAACCAAGGTTATGTTTCAGTTCTTCTATGACACTTTATTCCATATTTTTAATACTTGCTTTCCTTTAAGGAGGAAAACGGTTTCGCCAAAAACGTGTTGCCAATCCATGGATCACTCCAGGAATTATCACTTCAATAAAGGACAGAAATAAATTATTCAAATTACATTTACAAAACAAAATTCCTAAGTACAATATACTCAATACAGACACAAGTTAACTAAAATAATAAAAATTGCAAACTATAACTATTATAACGATCAATTTTGCAAATATAAAGGAGACATGAAAAGCACTCGGACAACCATAAACAGTCTTCTCGAAAACCAAATTAAGAAAAATTCAATAGACAAACTAAATGTTGGTAATAAAGAAATTACTGATGATATTTCTTTAGCAAACTCCTTAAATAACCATTTTACTTCAATAGCTGATAAGATTCGCTCATAGTTACTAAATAATGATCACTTACTGTTAGACTACATGCCATTCAAACCACTAAATTCATTTTCTTTCGTTCCTGCTACTTCTACTGAGGTCTGGAATATAATTGGTAAAAAAATAACACCCATAACATTCCTGTACCTATACTGAAGTTCGTTCAAGATAAAACGTCTACAACTTTGGCTAAAATTATCAACCAAAGTATTTCCAAAAGGAAAGATTTTGAAAAAATTGTGAAAAGTAGAATGCAGCTATATTTAGAATCCTACAATTTATTATTTCCAAATCAATATGGCTTCCGTAATAATAAAACAACAGAAATGGCTATTTTAAATCTTATGAAAAATGCAAATATAGCTAAAGAGAACAAAGAAATAATGATATCATTATTTATGGATTTGAATAAGGCCTTTGGTTGGTTTAAAAATTATATAGCCAATAGATATCAATTTGTATCAGTAAATAAGGTCTAACTAACTCAACTAAAACGATTGTCAAACATGGTGTACCACAGGGATCAGTTTTGGATCCATTACTATTTTTATTATATATAAATGACCTTCCACGCTCTTCTGATATACTTAACTTCATAATATTTGCAGATAATGTAACTGTGTCCTTTTCAGCTAAGGACATATTTAAAGCAGAATTTAAAGTAATAAATTGGTTGACCTCCAATAAACTCTTTCTAAATACAATAAAACAAAAATCATGATTTTTAGGAATAAACGAAATGTGTATCTTGATGAAATCGTTGTAAAAGAATGTATTGTAACAAAATTTCTAGATGTAATTCTAGAAAAAATTTCTAGTGGATGACCATGTAAATTATATTCATAAAAGAATTCAAAGAATGTTGCTATAATGTTTAAACTTAGACATGTAGTTCCTTAACAGGTTTTACAGTATTAATTCTATATCATACACTTGTTGTTCCTTTTATAACGTATGTATGGAGAAATTCCGCTAACCAACGCTTTAAACAGTACCTTTGTTATCCAAAACATGAGCAATAAGCTTATTATCTGATGTTGATTTCCTTGATCAATCTAGTCATTATTTAAAGAGCTAAAACTACTAAAGCTCAAAGTCGTAATCAACCTGGCATATTTTGTTTTCATTCACTTACACTGGATAAATAAATATTTTGTAACTCATCATGAAATTCACTCGTATCAGACCAGAAATAGACCAAAGCATGTTATTCTTCAATTTAGATTGTATTCTTCTCAAAAATTACCCATTTTCATTGATTTAAAATTATGGAGTGATTTAAATGCTGAGATAAAAATATTGTGAAAGTAAATTCATTAAAAATCTAAGATTAAATGTACATTACTCTATTACTTGTTCATTTCTCGTGTCTAACAATCTTTGTGCTGCATTGGGATGATGATGATGATAATGATGACGATAATGATGATGTTCTATATTCTTTTATACACGCTTAAACGGTTAGGATAATCTGCACCAATTTTAGTATACACTTTTAGCGAGAACCAGGGAAGGTTTCAGTAATGCACTCGTCCCTCCCAGTTCTCCTCCCCTTCGTAGATTGTGTTTCTGGGGATTTTGCTGCGCAAGGTGCAGCGGGCGTTCTAGTATATATATATATATATATATATATATATATATATATATATATATATGCACTACACATAATTTATCCAAGGTTGCATGTATATATGTATACATGCATGATTGCGAATATGCAAAGTCTGTAATTTCGAAATGGAAACGTAAAATAAACTGTAAATTGCTTCAATACTTTTGACCATTCCTGAAACCGCAAAAATGTCCACTATGGTTTCTTTCATTTGCGGGAAAATATTAGAGAGAAGTAAACAGGCCAAACCACAATTATTTTCCTATCAGTTTCACAGCAGATGCACGCTATAGTTTCTTTTAGCAGAGAGAGAGAGAGAGAGAGAGAAAGAGAGAGAGAGAGAGAGAGAGAGAGAGAGAGAGAGACAGACAGAGAGAAAGGAGGGGGTAAAAGTTGACTTTAGTAAAAAGCAAGTCTTCGCTGGGGCACGCGTAACTAATTAAGTTATAAATTTTTATTTAAACCAAATTTGAACGTTAGTTTTTCCCTCCTTTGATTAAATAGAAGAATAAATAAAAAAATAAATAAATAAATAATTAAATTTTAAATTTATTTAATGCAGTTTTTATCCCCTTTTTTTTAATTTAAAGTTCATTATCGGTCAAAGCTTTCATAGCATTTTGGTTCGTAAAATGTTTTGAGATGGAATTGAATGAGCGGAAAGTTAAATAACAACCAAGTAAAGCAAAATAAGTAAAATTTATTCAGTTATTCTCTTATGAAGTTGTTTTTGCAATTGTAGTACATTATTACATTTAGTGTACTCTCTCTCTCTCTCTCTCTCTCTCTCTCTCTCTCTCTCTCTCTCAATTACAGAAAACACTCTCACACACTTGCCTGCCTCGTTAACATTAGAATAGAGTAGATAAGTATTTTGTAAAAATATTTTTTCTACTTCTTTCGAATAAACAAAAAATCCTTTAACAAAATGCATGGTATGGATGGGGATGAGTAGAGTTGCTTTTCTGTTATCACTATTTTTTTTCTCTTATTTGGATAACTGGGTGCACGTGATGAGTGCGGGCATGGTGTGGAAGATCTGACTTCCGTTTTCAATTCATGTTTCGATCCCTTTCCTGTAGTAGCATTGCATCCCTTTGCCGGCAGTGGCCCACGCGAAGAGAAGGACAGGAACTGTACTTCTATTTCTACGTGTTACCTTTGCGCGTACATAAGTGTAAGCATGGGGAGTTTGACCTTTTCTTCTTTCTTAATCTTTTTTGAGCAAGCCTGGAATGGACCATGTGGTCTTTGTTGACCTGATACTTCGGTAATTAGAGCTGTAAATATTTTGTAGGCAATTAAAACCATATGTTCGGGGTTTTATGACGATACCAAGTAGTTGATATACGATATTATTACGATAGTTTATACAGCGGTACTATCTAATATATGATTTCTATATGTGAATAGCATAATTGTAAAGTTAGGTTTTCTTAAATTTTATAGGGTCAAAGTACTTTCTTCAACCTTTTTTCGTACCCGGATCTAGCGAGGAGGGAGCAGAGGGAGATGAGAGAGCCTTATGCTTTTCTATCGGTATTCTACTACTGCAAGAACAATTAAAAAATGTACTAATTTAATAACAGGAACCTCCCCGACTGGACCGAAAGGTCTTTGAGGCTCCCTCCTGTCCTTGTAACTCCTTGTAACTCTCTCTCTCTCTCTCTCTCTCTCTCTCTCTCTCTCTCCTTATGAACTTGGCAAATGTTCAACATTTTCATTGTTTCGGTAATTAAATCGAAGTAATGACCACAAAAGTATTAAAAAGAGATCTAAACTCCTGCTTGAGGACGAGTTACGTGCGGAGGTCAAAGACACTATTAAAATTGCAAAATTGCTAAAGATGTCCTAAAATCATTTCAGTGTTTTAAATAATTCATATTTCTTTTAACGTTTAAGGTTTTCTTTATTAGCACATTACCTTTTGGTTGAAAGAAGAACCTGAAGCTTAAGGGCTAAATTAAACTAAATAAATAGTCCAGATTTATAGTTATTTGTCATTGTAAATTGTACGACCAGTGGATTTGTTTTATTATTAATAAACGCTATTAAAAACAAAAAAAGAATATATATATATATATATATATATATATATATATATATATATATATATATATATATATATATATAGTTCCTTTTGCGAAGACATCGGGGTGTATAATCTTTCTCGTTAGTTCAGCGTTTTATAGTTATGTTTGCATGGTTCAAATTTCTGCTGATAATATGCTTATTGATATACAAACAGGTTTTAGCCATAAATTTAATCGTATGAATTATAAAATTTGTATTTTACTTCCTCAGAATAAAGACATTCATTCTGGATTATGGAAGGTCGACCGCTGTATGGAGCGTACTTCCCATATAAGCTCATGGAATACCTCTATATATTGCCTCTGAACGTATAAGAAGCGTGGATACCCAATTAACCTCCGACAGGTATTGTTTTGAGGTGAAATGGTTTACCCAAGTAGTTCATGCGGGTTGTTGCATGGTAGTTATGCGGTTAACTTATATAAACATTTCCATGAGGTTTTATGCGACTTTTTATTTCTTTGTAGCCACAGTTAGGGGAGGCCCGTAAACGCAGGTATTTTAATTACCTGGGAATGTGGCTTGTGTCTTTTTTAATCAGGTGTGTTCTCACCCAAATAAATGAGGTTGGACCAACTAATGTAAACGTAGAACTAGTTACATTTAGTTGCTCGTAAAAAACTTGACCATAATTCAGTAAGAGTCGATAACAATTTAGATTTACAAAACAAACACACACACACACACACACACACACACACACACACACACACAAAATCTTTATTCAAATAAAGAAAACAAATGACAGAGTTTTACAATATTCTTCAATATTTTCTATACAATTTAGATATTTGATATGGCATAAATATATTTACAGTATTCTAATCTGAATATGCCGTTAAAAGCATGGGGGCTTTTTAGGCAATTTTAATGTGATTCACTTTATTTATTACATACGAAATTTAGGACCTTTTCCGTTCTATGGGCACCATTCAAATGAGAGAAAGTAATATTTTTAAAACTTATTTTAACTTTTTATTAATAATCGTTACATTTTGAATAGGAGAAATTTAATTTATTTAATTTAACAGCTATGAACATAAATAAAAACAAAAAATATTGGATCACCTGAAGATCAGCGCCTCCAACCTTCTCTAATTAGCCTTATAAGGCTAACTAACGAAACTATCACGACTTAACCTAACCAATCATTAGGTCAACTGTACGCTCTTGACGATTGGTTAGGTTAGGTCGTGATATTTTCGTTAGTTAGTCTTATAAAGCTAACTAAAGAAGGCTGGGGGCCCTGATCTTCAGGTGATCCAAAATATTTGTCTATTCTTCAAAAATTTAACGATTTATTACATTACATTATCATTATTATTGGCCATACCTAACCTAACCTAACCCTAACCTAACCTAACCTAACCTAACCTAGCTTAACATAGCCTAACCTATCCTAACCTGACCTAACCTAATTTGACCTAACCTAACCTAACCTAACTTGACCTAACCTAACCTAACTCGTTGGTGCTCATAGAACGGAAAAGCACCGAGATTTACATTAAATAACTCAGTAAAATTTTTTAATTTTCACTTCTTTCCTTATGATTTTGTTATATTCAAATTTATCACAAAATTTATTATCGGATAACATATCATACAAAGATTACACTTAAAATTTGTCTTTATGCCAAGTTTATTCTTTAATTAATAACAGTAATGGAATACGGGTTAGTTTGTGGCACGTGTTAATCAGAATCAGAAACAGAATCATATTCAGAAACAGAATCATATTCAGATATAGAATTAGAGTCAGAATCAGAGTCAGAATTGTAACCAGAATCAAGATATAGAATTATAATAAAAACCAGAATTAGAATCGCAATTAACCTTACAATCTTGCAAATATTCCGTGCTATGATTCCTCATTTCACGAAGGTCAAGCTTGTCGCCCTTCCTCTCGAGTTGGCCTGGTGAAGGAGTGAGTTGGTTTCTTGTACTCTCCACCTCACATAGCCAAGTACGCCCGGCTCATTGGGGATTGTTCTGAGCCAGGCGTCTAATCTTCTTTTGAAGATGTCCACTGCAACACCATTCGTGTTTCTTAGGTCTTTGGGCAGCTGATTAAACAGGTTTGGTCCTCCCACAACAAAACTATTTTCTTTCAGGGTTAAGGATGTTCGCTGTCTCGCCTTTAATTTGGAACACGACACAGTCTTCCTTTTCTACTTTCCACTTTTGTTTGGAGAGTTACAGGGTTCAGAGTAAGATTAGGGACTAGTTTCTCCATTATTTTCCAAGTGCAAATAATGGTGCATCTCTCTCTCTTCTCCTTTCCAGTGAATATAGGTTTAGTTCGCGTAACCTTTCCCAGTAATTTAGTTCTTTGCACCCCTTGATCTCGGCTGTGAAGCTTCTCTGAATCCCTTCAAGCTGTCTAATGTCTCTTTTTTATATGGGCATGTTAGGACCGAGCAGTATTCCAATTTGGGTATGATCAGTGCTTTCAGTAGAAGAATCATTATATTCCTATCCCTTCGTTTAAAGGTTCTCAGTATCTGCCCAGTTACTCTCTTTGCTCTGCTTACTGCTATCTTATTTTGTGTTTCAAATTTCGCATCATCAGTCATTACAATCTCTAAATCTTTTGCTCTAAAATTTCTCTGAATTTCCTGTCCAACTCGGGTATAATATTCCATGGATTTTAGGTCTCCTCTTTTTCCGTACCGTAACAGCTGAAATTTCTCAGTGTTAAACTTCATATTGTTGTCTTTCGTCCATTTGTAGAATCTGTTCATGTCGGTTTGTAGAGATCCTATATCTTCTGGGTTTCTTATTTTTCTACTGATCTTTGTGTCATCGGCAAAGGATGTTACTGTGCTGTCTCTGGTAACATCCTCATCTATGTCAGTTAGCATGATTATGAAGAGTAGTGGAGCTAATACTGTTCCTTGTGGAACTGGGCTGAGGACCTCTGATTCTGATGAAGATGCTCCTTGTACTGTAAAGACTTGCCGCCGCTCACTAAGGAAATTATATATCCATTTCCCTACTTTTCCTATTATTCCCATATATTTCAGTTTATGTATTATGATTCCATGGTCGCACTTGTCGAAAGCTTTGGTAAAGTCTGTGTATATTACATTATGGTTTTCATTACTTTCAAGTGCATCAATAATGTTGGTGTAGTGTTCTATTAGTTGTGATAGGCATGATCTGCCTCACCGAAACCCATGTTGGTTATCATTAAATTTTTTCTGAGTTTCCAAAAAAACAGATTTTCTGTCTAACTATTCTTTCAAATATTTTAGTGAGATGAGATGTAAGCGACACTGGCCTGTAGTTTTTGGCCTCGGATCGATCTCCTCCTTTATATATTGGGTCTATGTTCGCTCTCTTCGGGATGCCCGGTATTTCTCCCGTGTCTAGTGATCGTGATTCTTGCAGTTTTTGATCAGTGTGGCATTCCATTTATCCGGTCTTGCCGCTGATTTTGCTTTTAGTTTCCCTATGGCTTGTGTAATATCATCCGTCGTAAAGTCGAAGTCCGTTATACTTTCCCCTTGTAGTTCTTCTTCAAAGAAGAATCAGAATCAGAATTAGATCTAGAAACAGAAACATAATCAGAATCAGAAACAGAAAGAACAGAATCAGAAAAGAAGAATCAGAATCAGAATTAGAAATAGAAACAGAAACAGAATCAGAATTAGAAATAGAAACAGAATCAGAATCAGAATTAGAAACAGAAACAGAAACAAAATCAAAATTAGAATCAGTATCTTTACGGTCACTCAGAAAGAAAAAAAAAGAAAAACAACAATCACAACATTTCACAGTCTTTCACGCAAAACATTTTTGTGAAACTTTTCACGCACACACCAAAAAACCATTGATCGCTTACCTCGTAATTTATTGTAACTAAAAATAAAAATCTTATCAATAACGTAAAAATAAAATAACGAACTCATTTCTTAAAAGTGGGATACTTTTAGGCCATAAATTTACCTCGTTTTTACTTTAGAGTTGTAAAGAAAAATAAATAAATAAATAAATAAATAAAAACTGGATCGTCTTTTACGGCTCAAATTCTTTCGTACTTCTTTTATTTTATTTTTTTGGCAACCTGATTTTTTTTACGGAATAAAATAAAAATAAAAACGAAATTTTAATAGAAGTTAAAATAAACGAGAAAATCTTTACATTTTTTTCTTAGAATTTTTATTTTTTTAACTTTTATTTTAATTTATTGTATTATAAAATTAAGTTTCGTTCAGACTCAGGAAACGTATATATATATAGAGACACACACCAGGGGCATTTAATATATTTTGCCCCACCCTTTTTTCTTAGCTAAATAATAGGCCATGGGGCTGAAATATCTTTCGGGCTGTAAGTTTGAACTTTCTGCGCTTCACATAACCAGATTTTTTCCAGTTTGAACCTTCCCTCCTTGTATAAAACCGCTTTTAAACGCTCTTGTATAAAACCGATGGTTAACGCAGTTTCGAAAATGGCGTCTGACAGTGATGTGCGTCGTAAACATAGAGCTGTTATCGAGTTCTTAACCGCAGAGAAGGAAACAATTGGAAATATTCACAAACGTCTACAAAACGTTTACAGAGATGCTGTTGATGATCGAAGCACAGTTGGACGCTGATCTAAACGTGTGAGATCATCGGAGAGAGGGGGAGCCAGCCTCGATGATGAGCCACGCAGCGGTCTCCCGGCATCGGCTGTGACATCTCACACTGTGCAACGTGCTAACAGCATCATTCGATCAAATCGGCACGTCGCATCAAAGGAGCTATCACTGGAGCTAGGAATTAGTGAAGGAAGTGTGAATACGATAATTCAGCAACTGGGATACTCAAAAGTGCGTTCACGGTTTGTTCCTCGCGAACTAACTGAAGATCACAAAGCCCAAAGAAAAGAAATTACTTCTGAGTCGTTGGTTCGATACGAGACAGAAGGGGATGACTTCCTTTCACGAACTGTGACTGGGGATGAGACTTGGGTACACCACTTTGAACCTGAAACAAAACGCCAATCCATGGAGTGGCATCACGCAGACTCCCCACGCAAGAAAAAGTTCAAAATGGCTCCCTCTGCACGAAAGGTTATGGCCACCATCTTCTGGGACATGAAAAGGGTGATTCTGGTGGACATTATGAAGAAAGGACAAATAATCAACTCAGAGGCATATATTGCTATCCTACAGAGACTCCAGAGACGTATAAAGCGAGTTCGACCGGAAAGAAAACTGGAAGACGTCCTTCTCTTGCATGATAACGCAAGACCACACAACAATTTGCAAACAAGAGAGGCCATCACCAAAATGCACCTGACTGTGTTACTCCACCCTCCATACAGCCCGGATCTGGCACCTTCAGACTCCCATTTGTTTGGGGCAATGAAGGATGCTATTCGTGGAAGAAAGTTTCAGAGTGACGATGAGGTTGTTGAGGAGGTTAAGAGGTAGCTCCAGCGGAACCCAGCGGACTTTTACTAGCAAGGCAAGAAATAAAGGCCCTTGTTTCGAGGTGGAGGAAAGCCGTAGAAAAGGATGGAGACTAAGTGTAAAAATAAAAACTTGTAAAAAAGGTATGTAACTACTTGTGTACAAAATTTCTGGAACTTACAAGGACACTTGGAAAGAAAAAAAAAGGTGGGGCAAAATATATTGAGCGGCCCTAGTATATATATTATAATAATGTAATAATTCTTTAAAACCAAATATTATAATATTACATTTTACAATATATATATATATATATATATATATATAACCCTGCAACGCAGCTGTGCACATATTTTTAGTTTTTTCAATATTTTGAGGCGAATTTACCTCATCTTCAGAGGTTAAACCTTAAATATAGTAAAAAATGACTTATACAAGACCAAATTCACTAAAATATGTATAATCATTTACAATTATCATGTTCTGTAAAAAATAATGTATTAAATTAACTAAATGATAAGGATCTCCCCTTTAACATATTGTTAAATTTCGTTATATTCGTTAATTCTTATGCCTTTAATGTCATATTATTTCATCATTATTATTATCATTAATTTCTTATAATATATAAAATTAAAGTATAATGAATTTTAGCTTGTAATAAGTTAACCTAAATTAAAATGTTCTTTTATACCTTATAACCCTCACATACTCTATATTTTATAATTGATCATAGTGTTTATATTACCAAATCGTAACTACCTATAAATTAAATCCCTTTTATCTTATAATTAATAAGGGAGCCCAGTAAAGCCCAAATTTTAAAAACCAAATTAAACAGGAAAAATAAATATGTTAAAAGTTACTGTAATAATTGTAAATTATTTTTACTAATAAATATTATAAAGTAAGATACATGAACGTAAATCATCATTTGTTATACAGGGTGACCTTTTTTTTTATTCGAGAACCACGAAACTAAGAAAACTATTATTAAGAGTTCTCGAATAAAAAAAATCACCCTGTACATTATCTGAATACAGAATTAAATAGGATTATGTTTTAAACAAATATATTTCTGTCTCGGTATAAGGAATGGCTTCATACGAGAATTGTAAACAATATTTTGAAGACTTTTTTATGAACGAGGCATTAAATCCTTATAAGTGCTATA
The DNA here is from genome assembly GCA_023014485.1 of Bathynomus jamesi. NCBI lineage: Eukaryota > Metazoa > Arthropoda > Malacostraca > Isopoda > Cirolanidae > Bathynomus > Bathynomus jamesi. The sequence goes on along the minus strand of JAJOZX010009867.1, from coordinate 67,826 downwards.
CATATAAAGTTAATGTAATTTACGATCTCTCTATAAATTATTTATGGTCTCCTTTCTTTCGCGTGGTGCTCCGTAGAATAAGCAATTTCTATATACTGTACGTTAGCTATGAATTCGTCATATTTTTTTACGTATATTTGTGCATGATAATTTTGGTGTCTGTATATAAGGAAGATCTATCTATCTGTCCGTCCGTGCGTGTCTGAAAGAAGGCTTTATCATTCTTTTCGCTATTGGTAGCGCATGCGCGGAGATTGAGGTTGTCAGCGTTTGAGGACGAGAGAAAATCATTGACCAAAAAAATATTTGAAACCTGATTTGTCGTAAATAACCACTAAGATAGGTATAACTCGTAAAAGAGTCGCTTGAAAAGTTGTTTTATTTGAAATTCATCGTAAGTCGCTTTGATAAATGTTTATAAATATTTATAAACTGTGGAATGTTGTTTAAATATGTTTTTTTCTAACGATGTTCGTTTAAGAAATGAATTACATCTCTTCGTTTTAATCTGATGTTAACTTATGATAAACGAGAATGGCGACTTAACATCTTCATTTAGTTTATATTATGACTAAAAGGCATCCAAACATATATCAAGTTTTTAGGGTCAAAATGCGATATAATATGTTCTGTGTATATATATATATATATATATATACACGTATAAATTCTTTTGACATTTTGTTGTTGCTCATAATCTCTCTCTCTCTCTCTCTCTCTCTCTCTCTCTCTCTCTCTCTCTCTCTCTCTCTCTCTCTGTGTGACTCATGTTGGCATATTGTATTATTCTTTTCTAAATTTTTCAACAATTAACTTTTGATTGTCTAAATTGGAAGGATAATTCCCCTTTTAAAGTCATTCGACTTTGCGAACGTTAAAAATTGGTTCAATTAACCACAATAACTTTTAACTCTTGGTCTAAAAAAAAGACATTTTCTTTTATTCTCTTAAATACAAAAAAAATATGAAAAATGTATCTAAAAATACTCCCTATGGCTATGAATTTAATAATTCTCTTCATATATATATATATATACAGAGTCAGTAATCAGCTTCAAGTCCCATTTATTATGTTTGAGCATTGTCTGTAAGATCGGTGAGGTCTCGTCAGGAAAGAGTAAATTTTATATTGATGATAAATATAATATAATGTAATATAATCTTATAATAATCGTCTCAAATCAATTATTACCTTACCGCGAAACTTAGTCAAATTGACCTATGATAATATTTGGGGTTATTTACCCGCCTTCGTAATGTCGTGAGAATCCGAACCAAGGGTCGCTACATCATCTGAACGCGGAGGAGGGTCACCCATCCAACTGCTGAACAGAGCCAACGTCGCTTAATCTCACTGATCTAATGGGAAGCAGTGTTGCGAAGTGGCCACGACGTAACTACGTCAAAATGCCTTATACTCATTTCGTTGATGAACACACCAAACTCCCGAACTTAATCTAACACTAAAAAAATTGTCGGCAAAATCTCACGTCGAGAAAGTATCAAAGAATTAAGATAATAATGCTACATATTTTTAATTTATTAGGATGCCTCCCATCTCAATATCCCTCCTCGGGGAAAGAAAGGGCATCAGACTATTTATTACAGTGATACAGGATCGTTCAGTAACCTTATGTGGTTGCAGACTTAGGCTGTTCTACAACCTTCTATAAGCAGATGCGACGCTAAGTAAAGCTTAATATGGGAGTTGATTCACCTACTTTGGGATTCTCTGACATCGTTGCCCGATAAGCGTTTTAAGACACTTTATTCTTAAATGTAAGAGGTGATAACGAAAGATAAAGCCCAATTTGTTCGTATAAAGGAATTGATGATTGGTGATAGGTAAGGTGATTGCGAATGTTTTAGCTAATTACCTGATATCATTTTCGTAATCTAATTTATTAGATTACTCTCGTAACGACTTAGGATTACACCCTTTTTTAGGGGATGTGGAGTGAGTATTTAACCTCGTTCGTAATAGCAAAGGTTATGTGATGGAGGAGACATATAGTTTTATATGGGATCCGAACCACCGGTTTCTATTTCATCTGGGTACAGAGGACGGTCCCTCATCCAGCTACAACTCAAATTCAATGTCACTTACTTCACTGATCGTTTGGAAGAGACGTTGTGACACACACACACACACACACACTCAAATTAGTCGGCCTCGGATACTGCTGTGTAAGGTAGATAGCTCCATTGTTCCAGTGTACTATTGGTAATTTTTCCAGTGTATTAATCTCACATTTACTACATGTATTTAAAAATAACTTCTTAATTTTTATATGTAAATCTGTATAACTTAGAACTTAACCCTCTTTTCTCAGTCTTTTAAAATTTGTCTTTACGAATAGGTTATAGAAATTTCTGTTTGTTTTTCATTCAATATTGATTTTAATTTCACATTGTTATTAAACAGCCTGAAGATGAGCGTATTGCTCGAAACGTTGCGCAATAAAGAAGACTTTTCATGGCATTTACATTTCTCCTTGTCATTGGATTTCTCCTAAATATTAAATTGAAGCTCTGTAGAAGCAACCCGCATAATATATATATATATATATAATGTATGTGTGTGTGTGTGTGTGTGTGTGTGTGTATAAATAAATTCAGAGCTGGGCACTTGCGTTTTTTTGCGCGTTTTTTTGCGGTACTGCGGTACTGCGGTACTACTACCGCACTACCAAACCGGTACCGCATAACGCAGTACCGCAAAGGATCGCTGAAAGTACAGCAGTACCGCTACCGCATTCAAATTTCCCGCGGTACTTTCCGCGGTACCGACCAACACGGTAGTACCGCAGTACCGCAGTACCGCAAAAAAACCGCAAGTGCCCAGCTCTGTAAATTAAATAATATATATATGAATGATACACACAGACCGTGCATGGAACAAGGAACTCTTCTGGGAAAATTAAATCCACTATAGTCCGAATAAGTAATGGTAAATGACAAACACTATAGTGTTTTCTTTTTCATAATGTTAGCCCGACGTGAGCAACGGGTCACTCGCAAAGAGGCCCCAAAAATATAGCTTCCCTCACCAGCTATCTGCAAAGCAGATAGGATCCAGCTTTGGGACAGGATCTAGGGGTTACAGTTACACCTAGCCTACTATATTCAGAACCTCAATATAAGCAAAAGACTCGTTGCAACCCCTAGATCCTGTCCCAAAGCTGGATCCTCTCTGCTTTGCAGATAGCTGGGGAGGGAAGCTATTTTTTAGGGGCCTCTTTGCGAGTGATCCGTTGGCCACGTCGGGCTAACATCATGAAAAAGAAAAACTATAGTGTTTGTCATTTACCTCTACTTCTTCGGACTATAGTGGATTTAATTTTACCAGAAGAGTTCCTTGTTCCATGCACGGTCTGTGTGTATCATGTAAAATCATATATATATATATATATATATATATATATACACACACAGAGTGGCCCAAATGTAGGTATACAGTTTCATATGTTAATTTTTTAAATTCATCTCTCTTTCAGGGTAGATAATAATGAACACCTGCCTGATTAACACATGTTAATGTTAACACAAAGCCTCTTCATTCTTAACGATACAGAAGAACATACACACAAACCACATCAAGCAGGATACTCAAACTCCTCCCCAGACATAACGTTCTGTTCCCCCTCACAAGCAACACATACACACTGGAGAACAGAAAAATAACTGTCATCAGACCACCTGCCCATCATCATTACAACACGTTCTACACTCTGCCCCAACAGCCTTAGGCACACTTACAGAAATTACAAGTAAGCTGATTGGGAACAGTTCAAAATACAGACTGAGGAGCAATTCACTACATTAAACAGCACACCCATCATAAACATCAATACAACCTCAAGACATTTAATCAGAGCATCAATAATGTAAACAAATACATACCCAAGGGCAACATTAGGAAATACAACCCAAATTACATTAGATAAATAGCCCACCTCATCAGGCAACGTAACAACCTCAAACATAACACACAAACACCACACACAGAAGCCATAAAACAGCAGATACAACAGCTCAACACAGAAATAAACAACAAACTTAAAGAAAAACAAACAGAAACATTTAGGGAATTCATAACAACACTAAACCACTCCACAGATACATCCAGGCTATCCAAGACTATAAATAGCATTACCCACTCTAATAGCAGCATTCACACCTCACACGCGGCTATCTGTCGCAGCCAAAATAATATCCCAACTCAACATATACACAACAAGCTAACAGTCGAGTTAATCACTAAGCAAAGATAAGTCACTTAAACAGAGACAACGACCAGAAACACGCAGACAGACAAACAGCCAGACACAAAAAAACCTACAGACTCGACACGACCATTACACCCTTCAATACAGACCAGACCACCAAGATCATGAAAAACATTAAGAATTCGAAGGCTACTGGACCAGACAACATATCTAACATACACTTTAAACACTTGGGCCCACAGGGAATACTAGCTCTCACAAATATCACCACATATTCATACCAACACTGTATTATTTATGACATATGGAAACAAGGTAAAATTATTACACTACTCAAACCAAACAAAAATCCAACAGAACCAGCTTCCTACAGAGTATAGACCCATTACTTTACTATGCACACCTTCCAAATTAACAGAAAGACTAATCTTACAAATCACCAACCCACACATACCACTATCGCCTACTCAACATGGATTCAGATCTCACCACTCAACCACGACATTACTCACTAACCTCACGCAGCACATCATGGATGGCATCAACTCCAGACGACCAGCTCAACGTACACTATTAGCAACAATAGACATTAGTAAAGCATTTGATGCTATCCCACGCTTCCCTCTCATAAACAAAATACCCAACACAAACATGCACAATAACACCAAAAGGTGGCTGAGCAACTATCTTTCAGGAAGATACTCACATGTCACATTTAATGGCAAGTCATCCAAAAACAAGTTTTTTCCGAACGGGGTCCCTCGAGGCTGTTCTCTCACCAACACTGTTCAACTTATACATGCATGACATTCCAACATCCATAGATAACAAGCTTACCTTATCATCATATGCAGGTGACATCACTCTAACATCCACCCACAACAACATCAACACCGCTACAAATAACCTACAAACATACATAAACAGTATACATGACTAGCACACACACAATAGACTCAAAGTAGCGCCCACAAAATCAACCATCACCTTGCTAACAAGCAACACAAAAGAACACCAGATAACTCCACAGCTTACACTAAACAACACCAACATTCCGCACACTCACAGGACCAAAATACTTGGAGTCACATACAACACATCATTATCTTTTGCAAACCACATTCAGGACATTAAAAACAACTGTACGTCAAGATTTAACACGCTTAGGGTACTAACAGGCACAAACTTTGGACACCAGCAGAAAACAACATCACTCATATACAAACAATATATTCGCTCAGTTATGGACTATGCTAGCCCATGCTTGGCACCCATTATCTCAAACGCACACATAAACACCTACAGGCAATACAAAACAACGCACTTCGTATCATTACAGGATGCACTCAAACAACACCAATGGAACACCTGCACACACACAGAAACAAAAATACTGAAAGTTAGGGAACAATTTAGACATGAGGGGAACACAGCTCATGGCAGCAGCGACAACTAACCCACAACACCCTTGCCACTACATGTACAATCATGCACCAACACCTCGCACCATTAAGGTAACACCTAACACCAGAGAGACATTATAACCAAATACTCCATTCCATACCACGCCCCACGGACATCACACAGTACAGAAAACACACACACATACACCTAACCCAGAAAGCACTGACACGACTCGGTCCGAATGCGGTCCTAGGTGCGAAGCCGCCACCCATTGACAGGTCAGAGATCAGCCTGAGCAGATCGGATCGAGTTAACGTAGCACGATTCTGATGTGGACATCACCCCAACTTACAGGACATATAAACACAGACTAGACAACTCCACAGACGACACCTGCCACCTGTGCCAGGACACACCACAAACAGTTGAACTCATTATGACAGACTATACCGTTCTAGCACAACATAGAACACAACACAACATCACTATTCACTAGTGCGCTGAACCTCTGGTCCACTCCGGAGAGGGCGATCGGTTACCTGCGTGTCGCCGGCTTGCTCGATCAGGGTGGGCTGATCGGCTAACCAACAACAACAACACATGTGTATTTCATTAAATAAATCGTCAACTGTATACCTACTATAATATATTATATATATATATATATGAAAACTGTATACCTACTTTTGGTCCAGCCGGTGTATATATATATATATATAATATATATTATATATATACTTGCAACACTTATGCAAGATATGGGAGTTGCAAATACAAAAAAAAAAAATGCCGATACCACCACCCTCAAAAGAATGCAACGAGTGAACAGAAAAAACGAACATCAAAGAAAAGTGCCAATTTTTTAGATGCAGCCAATACATTTCAGCTGCTAAATACGGGGCTCCAATAAACCTTAGCCACCCCGCCCGTGGCCTAAAGCCCTAAACCATTAGAGGTACAGTAAAACTAAACATACCTTACAAAAGAGAATTTAATCCTGCATTTAATGAAAAACAATTAAAACTTGGTGTTCCCGCCATTGGCTTCCAAGACAGCCTGAATTCGCTTTGGGTAGCTTGCCAAAAGTGACGTGAATAGATCTTGATCGTTACGCAAATTTGCTAAAACAGTTTCAATGTGTTGCGTCATTGTATCCTTCGAAAATCGATTTGCTGCAAGTTCTTGAAACAAGAGACATTCAACCTTGTCCTTTATAACTGATCCAATGTGTTCACAGACGTTCAGGTCAGGAGAATTTCCTGGCCATTCTTCATTTCCAAAGAAATCGATCTCATGGTTCCGCAACAACTGTTGAGTGGCTAATGCCTTAAAGCAGGGGGCCTTATCGTGCAGAAGTGTGATCTGATCGACATCCATAACATTGTTTGAGTTTCTTAGAAAAGGAATGACATGCTTGGATAGAATAATATCACGAAAATACTGTCCATCCCAACTCTGACCATTTGGCTTCAGCACCCACATGAGCTTCTTTGCAGTGAACAAAACAAACACACCAACAGAGTCTGGACTTTTTAATAATTCGCGATAATGTTCATTGTCATCGATTTCATCCGGTGTTGTGGCCCACACTCGATCATTTTGGTAGTTAGGCCGACGTGTTACGTAAACAAAAAATTCATCGGAGACAGCTAAATGCATGAAATCATCCACATCTCAATCTTCAAGATAATGGGCAAACCACATTCTGTCATCGATGTTAAGTTGAGTTTTTCTTGGCTTTGGAAGTTCATGCCAAGGCTTTAAACTTTGCCTATGACGGTACAGTTGAATGATCTCACCACTAACAATCTTTCCTCTCAACACTTCGATCTCTCTAGAAAGTTTAGCACAGCTGTTTTTCCACTTACGAGTACCGCTTTCAATGATGTCCTTTGTTTCCTGAGAGAGTGGCAAATTTGGGCGCCCAGATTTGGTTGTATCCATTTCACATTCATCCAAAGTTTTATTCCAATTTCTTTTGACGAAGTCCTCATTTCTTCGCAACTTTTTGGCAACCCATGAACGTGTTATGAAGGTGGCTCCAGCATCACGAGCTTCCCGAAATGTTATTGCTCGTATGTGATCTATCACACGTTGCCTCTCCGAATCACCAATTAATTGGGAAGCCATTATATTATCACTTTATCAGCTAGAGTAATTTTAATACCTGCAATAAATAAAGAATTTTATATATTTTTATAATCACTAAAAACTATTTCGATATAAGTAAACATGTAAGCTGCAAATGGGGGGGCTATGGTTTTTTGGAACCCCTTACTATCCAGCAATTAAAAAACCAGCTGGCAAATATAAATATAGGAATCCGAGAGCCGGACAGAAGGTACGAACAAAGGCACTTCATGCGTTATCGGGACAACAGGTACGACAAAGATAAAAAGAGGTAAATTCTCGGAGGACCACAAGGCAACGAAACCGGCAACCCCATTGGAAAACAAATCGGAACCACCTGTATGCGAAAAAGAAAGAGAAAAAATAAAAATAAACCTAGCCAACATACAGGACCTTAAATCAAACCATCCCACGAACAAAGTTGTATACCTGAAAGGACTCATGCAAGAAGCCGGAGCAGACTTTGCATGCCTCACGGCAACTCATCTAAAGGACTACCAGGCGAACTGTGAAAATTGTGAGTCCTGTATTGACAAAAAAGAAATACAAATTGACAACTATAACATCCTCCGAGTCGACAGAACAGTGAGACGTAAAGGAGGATGTGCTATTTACACACGCGAAAGGCACATAGCAGAAATAGCTATAAGTATCTCAAACAACTACGTAGAATGTGTAGCAGCAAAAATTGAAAATGAAAATGAAAATGAAAAGGTTTATTGGCAGACTATAGTCCATATGACAAATATTATTAATACGATGACAGTTCATATACTAAGGATATAAATATATACAACTGATTAGAAATAATACTGCACTGTCGAAGTTAAGTGGAGCTACAGACAGACGTTTTCGTACCAAGAAGACCATAGCTTAGAGGATAAATGGCAGGACTCATGGATAGCTTGGATGATCGGGTTGGTTGATTTTTTAATTCTTTGCATTAGACTGTGTTGAGCACGTCTTGTTACCACCGGGAAGCTCGGGACATTGCGGGTAGCAAATATTTGCGAAGCTGAGCATCTCGGGGGTAATTTATGTAAGAGTCTAAAAGACCTGTTGTACAGCAAATTTAGGGTTCTGCCAGAACCTTTTTTATAATTCACCCAGAGTTGCTGACCGAATATATTACTGCAGAAAGTACGAAAGAGTGTGTCTTTAGCTTCACTTGTACAGAAACGAAAGTTCCTTATGGTCATATTCGCTTTAGCACACAGGCTTCGAGATTGTTTTCTTATATCCGAGTCATCACTCAAGGAGCTGGTAATAGTTTGACCCAAATACTTAAACTCTTGTACTTCCTCAATTACTTCACCATTCATTTTAAACCTTATATCAGCTGGCTGATTACAGCTTTTAGGATGAAATTGCATAACCTTAGTTTTTGTAACATTAAAAAGAATATCATGTTTCTGCGAATACACTTCGCAGACATTTAGTAGCCGATCCAGACCTTTAACAGAGAGACTTATTAACACCATATCATCGGCATAAACTAAGTTATTTATGCTTGTGTTATCTATACAACATCCCACTGTTGCCTCATTAAGTGAAGCAATTAATCCGTCAATATACACATTAAAAAAAAATTAAATATGGTACTAATTGTAATATACAGACCCCCAAACACGCCAACCATAAAATTTTCAGATTCCATTACAGAGGTAAGAAACTTGGTAAAAGATCTACACTCTCCATCCCCAAATATTTTTCTCTGTGGTGATTTTAATTTCCCATTCATGAAATATAAAAAGATAGGAAAAAATATATGTATACACCAGGACAAGGGGGGCACACGAGAAGACCAGGAGCAGGTAAAAATGCTACTAGCTCTAGCTGATGAATTTATGTTAACGCAAGAAATAACAGAAAACACAAGAAAAAACAACTGCCTAGATTTGGTATTCATAAACAATAGTAATCTAATTGATAATGTAGAAATATCCCCAACTATGATATCGGACCACAACATCATTGAAATAACAACTAATATAAAGGCAACAGGGAAGGAAAGAACACGCACAACAGAAACAAGCAAATTCGAAATTTTTAATTTTCACTCAAAAGCTATAAACTGGGAAGATGTGACAGCCAGCATGGAAGTAATAGATAGGAAAACCATTTTCAAGGCCAAGACAACGGAGGAGATGCTAATGACGTTAGAGGAGAAGACGTTAGAAACTGTGGAAAAACATGTCTCAAAGATACAACAAAGAGGAAAGAGAAGCAGGTTCGAGAGACAAAAGAGGGCAGTTTCGAAAGAGAAAAAGAGTGACTGCAAAATTAAGTAATTGTAAAGATAACAACATCAGAAAAATATTAAATGATAAACTGCAAAGTATCGATGTCGTCAAGCAGGAACTAATCGAGAAGCATACAGAAAAAGAAGAAGACGACGCTATAGAAGCGATAAAGGCTAACTCAAAGTACTTCTATAATTTCGCAAAAAGAAAGTCGAAAAACCATGCGACTATCGGACCTTTAAAAAAGTGAGAACAGTGCTTTATCTGATGATCTAACAGAAGTATCTGAAATATTAAGAGCTCAGTACGAATCATCTTTCAGTATCACAAAAACTGACAAATTGATATGCGTTAGAAACGCGCTCTTTGAAGAAGAACCACAAGAGGAAAGTACAACGGATTTCGACTTTACGACGAATGATATTACACAAGCCATAGGGAAACTAAAAACACTCAGCGGCAGGACCGGATAAATGGAATGCCACACTGATCAAAAACTGCAAGAATGCAATCGCTGAGCCCCTATACTGGATATGGAGACGATCACTAGACACGGGAGAAATACCGGGCATCCTGAAGAGCGCGAACATAGTCCCAATATATAAAGGAGATCGATCTGAGGCCAAAAACTATAGGCCAGTGTCGCTTATATCTAATCTCACTAAAAGATTTAAAAGAATAGTTAGACAGAAAATCTATGACTTTTTGGAAACTCAGAAAAAATTCAATGATAACCAACATGGGTTTAGGTCAGGCAGATCATGCCTATCACAACTAATGGAAAACTACACCAACATTATTCATGCACTTGAAAGTAATGAAAACTATGATGTGCTATACACAGATTTTGCTAAAGCGTTCGACAAGTGTGACCATGGAATCATAATACATAAACTGAAATATATGGGAATAACAGGAAAAGTAGGGAAATGGATATATAATTTCCTTAGTGAGCGGCGGCAAGTCGTTACAGTACAAGGAGTATCTTCATCAGAATCAGAGGTCCTCAGCTCGGTACCACAAGGAACAGTATTAGCTCCACTACTCTTCATAATCATGCTAACTGACATAGATGAGGACGTTACCAGAGACAGCACAGTAACATCCTTTGCGGATGACACAAAGATCAGTAGAAAAATAAGAAACCCAGAAGACATAGGATCTCTACAAACCGACATAAACAGAATCTACAAGTGGACGGAAGACAACAATATGAAGTTTAACACCGGGAAATTTCAGCTATTACGGTACGGAAAAAGAGAAGACCTAAAATCCATGGAATATTATACCCCAAATGGACAGAAAATTCAGAGAAATTCCAGAGCAAAAGATTTAGGGGTTGTAATGACAAATGATGCGAAATTTGAAACACAAAATAAGATAACAGTAAACAGAGCAAAGAGAATAACGGGACAGGTATTGAGGACCTTTAAACGAAGGGATAGGAATATAATTATTCCTCTACTGAAAACACTGATCATACCCAAATTGGAATACTGCTCGGTCCTAACATGCCCATATAAAAAAGATGACATTAGACAGCTTGAAGGGATTCAGAGAAGCTTCACAGCCGAGATCAAGGTGTGCAAAGAACTAAATTACTGGGAGAGGTTACGCGAACTAAACCTATATTCACTGGAAAGGAGAAGAGAGAGATACACCATTATTTACACTTGGAAAATAATGGAGAAACTAGTCCCTAATCTTACTCTGAACCCTATAACTCCCCAAACAACAGTGGAAAGTAGAAACGGTAGGCTGTGTCGTATTCCCAAATTGAAGGCGATACAGGGAACATCCTCAACCCTGAAAGAAAATAGTTTTGTAGTGAGAGGACCAAAACTGTTTAATCAGTTGCCCAAAGACCTAAGAAACACGAAGGGAGTTGCAGTGGAAATCTTCAAAAGAAGAATAGACGCCTGGCTCAGAACAATTCCCGATGAGCCGGGCGTACCTGGCTATTTGAGGTGGAGAGCGCAAGAATCAAACTCACTACTTCACCAGGCCAACTCGAGAGGAGGGGCGACAAGCTTGACCTTCGCGAAATGAGAGATCATCGCGCGAAACCTTTGTAAGGTTGTAATGGTGTGTATATATATATATATATATATATATATATTATATATATATAAGCTATAAACTGGGAAGATGTGACATCCATCCATGGAAGTAATATGATTGAAAAACCTTTTAGGGCCAAGACAACGGAAGAGATGCTAATGACGTTAGACTAAACTTTATAAATTTGTGAAAAACATGTCTCAAAGATACAACAAAGAGGAAAGAGAAGCAGGTTCGAAAGACAAAAGAGGGCATTGTTCCGAAAGAGAAAAAGAGTGACTGCAAAATTAAGTAATTGTAAAGATAACAACATCAGAAAAATATTAAATGATAAACTACAAAGTATCGATGTCGTCATACAGGAACAAATCGAGAAGCATACAGAAAAAGAAGAAGATGACGCTATAGAAGCGATAAAGGTTAACTCAAAGTACTTCTATAATTTCGGAAAAGAAAGTCGAAAAACCAAGCGACTATCGGACCTTTAAAAAATGAGAACAGTGATTTATCTGATGATCTAACAGAAGTATCTGAAATATTAAAAGCTCAGTATGAATCATCTTTCAGTATCCCAAAAACTGACAAATTGATTTGCGATAGAAATGCGTTCTTTGAAGAAGAACCACAAGAGGAAAGTATAACGGATTTCGACTTCACGACGGATGATATTACACAAGCCATAGGGAAACTAAAAACACACTCAGCGCAGGACCGGATAAATGGAATGCCACACTGATCAAAAAACTGCAAGAATGCAATCGCTGAGCCCCTATACTGGATATGGAGACGATCATTAGACACGGGAGAAATACCGGGCATCCTGAAGAGCGCGAACATAGTCCCAATATATAAAGGAGGAGATCGATCCCAGGCCAAAAACTATAGGCCAGTGTCGCTTACATCTCATCTCACTAAATATTTGAAAGAATAGTTAGACAGAAAATCTATGACTTTTTGGAAACTCAGAAAAATTCAATGATAACCAACACGGGTTTCGATCAGGCAGATCATGCCTATCACAACTAATGGAACACTACAACAACATTATTGATTCACTTGAAAGTAATGAAAACTATGATGTACTATACACAGACTTTACTAAAGCGTTCGACAAGTGTGACCACGGAATCATAATACATAAACTGAAATATATGGGAATAACAGGAAAAGTAGGGAAATGGATATATAATTTCCTTAGTGAGCGGAGGCAAGTCGTTACAGTACAAGGAGTATCTTCATCAGAATCAGAGGTCCTCAGCTCGGTACCACAAGGAACAGTATTAGCTCCACTACTCTTCATTATCATGCTAACTGACATAGATGAGGACGTTACCAGAGACAGCACAGTAACATCCTTTGCGGATGACACAAAGATCAGTAGAAAAATAAGAAACCCAGAAGACATACGATCTTTACAAACTGACATAAACAAAATCTACAAGTGGACTGAAGACAACAATATGAAGTTTAACACCGAGAAATTTCAGCTATTACGGTACGGAAAAAGAGAAGACCTAACGTGCATGGAATATTATACCCCAAATGGACAGGAAATTCAGAGAAATTCCAGAGCAAAAGATTTAGGGGTTGTAATGACAGATGATGCGAAATTTGAAACACAAAATAAGATAGCAGTAAACAGAGCAAAGAGTATAACGGGGCAGGTATTGAGAACCTTTAAACGAAGGGATAGGAATGTAATGATTCCTCTGCTGGAAACCCTGATAACACCCAAATTGGAATACTGCTCGGTCCTAACATCCCCATATAGAAAAGAAGACATTAGACAGCTGGAAGGGATCCAGAGAAGCTTTACAGCCAAGATCAATGGGTGCAAAGAACTAAATTACTGGGAAAGGTTACGCGAACTAAACCTATATTCACTGGAAAGGAGAAGAGAGAGATACACCATTATTTACACTTGGAAAATAATGGAGAAACTAGTCCCTAATCTTACTCTGATCCCTATAACTCCCCAAACAACAGTGGAAAGTAGAAACGGTAGGCTGTGTCGTATTCCCAAATTGAAGGCGAGACAGGGAACATTCTCAACCCTGAAAGAAAATAGTTTTGTAGTGAGAGGACCAAAACTGTTTAATCAGTTGCCCAAAGACCTAAGAAACACGAAGGGAGTTGCAGTGGAAATCTTCAAAAGAAGACTAGACGCCTGGCTCAGAACAATTTCCGATGAGCCGGGCGTACCTGGCTATTTGAGGTGGAGAGCGCAAGAATCAAACTCACTACTTCACCAGGCCAACTCGAGAGGAGGGGCGACAAGCTTGACCTTCGCGAAATGAGAGATCATCGCGCGAAACCTTTGTAAGGTTGTAAGGTGTATATATAGGGTGAGTCAAAAGTAGCGCCCGATTTCTGTTTTTTCGGCTGTCAGATTCTTTCTGGGAAGTCATGTTGTTAATAATTGTCTTGCAGATTATTAATTTTCTTAGTTTATTTATTTTTGTTTTTGTTTTGCAGGTTATTGCTGAGAGTTTGGAAAGTTACTGAATTTGCACCAAATTGAACCATGAATTACCTTTCAATGAATCAACGCATTGCGGCCGTGAAACATTACTACAAATGTAATGAACAACCAACGATGGCGGCACGCCGTTTTGGCACAGGAATTCGATATTAACCCACCCCAGGGAAGAAACATACGATTGATTGTCGAGAAATTTGAAGCAACAGGGTCGGTAGCCACTGCAAAGAAGTCCGGTCGTCCGAAACGGCAACGAATGTAGTTAAGGCTGAAGAAGCCATCAGGAGACTGGAACAAAGTCCGCAAAAGTCAACTCGCCGTTTATCTGCAGAGTTGGAGTGAGCCAATCAAGTGTTATCCGTATCCTTCACCAGAAAAATGGAAACCTTACATTCCACGCTTACTGCATGCCCTTCATGATGGAGATGACGACCGCCGTCTTCAATTTTTTGCGAAGAGTTCTTAGCTAAACTTGACGAAGAGGACACAATGCTAGACAACATCTGGTGGTCAGATGAGGCATGTTTTAAGCTTAAACGGCACAATTAACAGACACAATTGTGTCTACTGGGCTGCGGAGAACCCAAGAGTGACAGTTGAGAAGGAGGTAAATTTACCTGGCGTGACAGTTTGGGCAACCATATCTCCATTAGGGATAATTGGACCCTTTTTCTTTGAGGGATCTGTCACTGCAGAAATTTACCTGGATATGCTGCAAACCTTCTTTTGGCCCAGGGTACAAGATCAGGACTGTTATTTCCAGCAAGATGGAGCTCCACACTCATTATGGACGTCATGTTCGTCAGTGCTTGATGAAAACTTTCCCGGAAAGTGGATCGGCCGCCGCGGTCCGATCGAGTGGCCGGCACGCTCCCCAGACCTTACACCTCCAGATTTCTTCTTTTGGGGGCTCATGAAAGACCTTGTTTATCGTGAAAAGTCTCGTACCATTCAGGAATTGAAGGCTCAAATCACTGCAAAGTTTGAGGAAATTGATATCGAACTCTGCAGGCGTGTGTGCCACTCTGTGCCTGCTCGGCTGCAATTGTGCATCGATCACGAGGGAGGGCACTTTGAAAATTGAAAGTAAAACAGCTTGGTACAGTTCCGTAATAATTTTCCCCGAATAAATGGTTAGATAAACATGTCATTCATTTATTTGTACCGTCTTGTACACTGTAATACAAATGGCAAACAAACAATCAACTGACAGAAATCGGGCGCTACTTTTGACTCACCCTGTATATATATATATATATATATATATATATATATATATAATATATAATATATATATATATATATATCTCTTTGAGTATATGAACTTTAATTTAACTTTCATTTACATCGTAAGAATATTTATATGTAAACGTCTGCCTGATTTAATCCCTGAAGGATTTAGCTATTTCATCTGCCTGTGCTCTTTGACTGTTATAAGTCGACAGACTCATACCACCTTTTTTTTTGTGTCATATCATCCCACGAGACATTGTGGTATCCATGGTGACCAATGACGTCATACGTTGCATTGCAGGCGTCTTACATCAATAAAGTTAATATGAAGATGGAAAGGTTTACATATCATTCTGTTTATGTTTGTATCAGTAAATACTGTACACGGACATATAGAAAAGGGTTAAAAGCATAAAGAAACGAGAGACTATTGGCTGGGGATTGTGGAAAACTGTTATAAATGATTTAAATGCTTTTCACAAATACTTAATTATTGTTTGTTATTTATTTGTAACTCTGATTGGCAAAGATAAGAAACTCTGCAGCGTCAAACCCGACACACGTAATCAGAAGAAAAGAATGTTAAATGAATGAGCAGCCGACATGCGAAACGCATTTAGAATGTGAAATATTATAGACTCAGAGAAGATTGAAAAAAAAAAAAAAAAAAACACATTGAAGACAAGATACATCAGAAACAAGGCCAAAATGAGACAAATAACAAAACAAACATTGACTAAGACAGAAAATTAAACTACTTTTGTTTACTTAAGTTTATATTCCTAAATGACGTTCACAAAAAATTTGACAAACCACGCGTTCAGACAAATATTGTCATGGTAACCCGTTGTCATCCAATCAGAACTATCGATTAAATTCGGTCGACCAATCAGCGCTTTGCGTAACCCTGGTCACGCCTTTCAAGATATATAACTATAGTGTTTACTCTATCATCACTGCATTTATGACTTTTCTTGCTAATTCTATACCAATTTGAGAACAAGGCCCCATTCAAACTGACGAACATTAAATGACATTATCCGTATGAAAGAAAGCTTTTAACGTATTATGAAGGGTATTGTAATTTATTTTTATAGATGTTAATAAAATATTATCGTATAACAGTCAAAGGATCAACTGAACTATTAATAGTACGATATGAATAGGGTTGATTCATCTTGACACATGAATGAATAGTTACAAACACTAATTAAACCTTTATCTAACAGAAGTTTAATACCAACTGCAAGACTGTCTATTATTTTTGCTTTAATGTTGCTTATATAATGAACTTTTATTAATATGAAGCACTTGAATGAGATATAATCCTTCATTTTATATATATTATATATATATATATATTATATATATATATGCACTAAATCACAGAATAACACGTGATCTTATTAATAAGCAAACAACCACAGGGAAAAGGGGAAAAAAAAAAAGAACACGAAGTTCGAGCGCTTTCGTGATATATTCACATCTTCAGGGAAAACAAGAAATATGTCTTGTTTTTCCTGAAGATGTGAATATATCACGAAAGCGCTCGGACTCGTATTTCTTTTTTTTTCCTTTCCTTGTGGTGTTTGCTTATATATATATATATATATATATATATATATATATATATATATATATATATATATATATATATTATATATATATATCTTAATTGGCCAATTAATTCTAAGTGGTTCTTTAGTATAAAATACAGTAAAATGAAACAAACTACAGGTATATTTCTTCCCTGAAAACAGGTATAAATTATAATTACCATAAATAAGAACTGGAATTTTAAATATATTCAAAAACGAATTATAAAAAGTTATGTAAATGCATTTAAAGTTAAAATGTGTGAGTGTTTGTTTGATGGGCCTGTTTAACCTCCTTCGTAACGACAAAGGTTACGTGACCGAGGAGACCTAAAGCTTTACGTGGGATCCGAACTATGGATCGTTACATCATCTGGACGCGGAGGTAGGTCTCCCATCCAATTACAACCCAGACTGAATGTCGTTTAACTTCGGTGATTGACGGGAAGTGGTGTTGCGTAATGGCTTCGATGTAGACCCAAAATTAATATAAACTATATCCTTAATGCAGAAATATGTAATTATTAATTAATAATAGAACATTATTTGAATCACCTCCAACGGAATATTCTATTATTACCACCTTATATTAATTTTAAAAACATACGAGATTAAAACTGGATTTATATGTTAAAAAAAGAATTATGGTTAAAATGAATTTTCAACGAATGACAAAATTTGCAGCATCGAAAGGCCGCCGGAAAAGTAAAAAACAAAAAAACAAAAATGAAGCGAATTTCTAAGAGTCATATATATATATATATATATATATATATATAACACACGATACGATATAAAATTTATCGCTTTTATATTTATATGTTAAAAACTTTCTGAACATTTGTATTTTATAAATAGGAAAACTCCGTTTATTCGTTCGTGCGTTTGCTTTCAATAATAAATAAATAAATAAATGTTTTTTTATTGTGATTTTTCTTTAAAAACGAAAAATAAAACCCGCCAATTAGCAAAACTTAATAGCTTATATATATATATATATATATATATATATGTTGAATAAAAAATGCTAAATGGAATACGGCGAAATTGTTTATTTGCAAAAAAACAAAAACAAAAAAAAAAAACCATAATTGTAACTTGAAGCTAAAGTTGTTTATTTTTGAAAGGAGACAGCGAAAAAACGAAAATTAACGTATACATTAATAGTGTTTTAAGACGTACACAGACTTAAAATTACGTACACATATTGACTTACATATACTAATGTATACACTATACCTCTTCACTGTTATTAATAGACGTAAGGGAGAGTCGTTAGCTAAAGGGTTGAGGAGGTGACGATATACGACACCGGAGCCGCGCTGAAATTGAGAGAGAGAGAGAGAGAGAGAGAGAGAGAGAAGAGTACAGGCGAAAGATAGAAACTTAACTCTTGAGGAAATAAAAATGTCTGCCTTCAAACAAAATTGTTTTGTTTACGTTCAATTATTTTTCATTTTGTAATAAACTTTTGTGAGAAGTCTGAGAATTATCGGTTTGAGATCATATTCTACGTTGAAAACTTCACTGACGATTGGGTATGTTAACTTTATACGTTTACCCTCTTGGTTTTGAGTTACCTCTCATTATGACGGTGGGTATATAGAATTCAGGGATGCGCGTGTGGTATCTATACCCTCCATGTACCCCTTCCTGCGTATAAAACGTGGGTATGACTAAGAAACGACTGTTGAAGGGTTAATTTAACAATTTTAACCCGCCGAAACTGCATTTTGAAAGTCAAACTTTAAGAAACTCCGAGTTAAATCAGTCGCAAAATATCTCATTTTTGATCCTGCGACAATTCGCTCTTTATTAAAGAGATTTAATGACCTGATACTTTTTTTTTATGCAAGAAGGAGGAGCCAAGGTCGAACTGAAAGATGCTAATGATATAAACCATCCAAAGGGTGACACGCAGAAAGGGAGAAATAGAGATAAGCAGGGAGAACAGTGGAATAAGAAACAAAAGGAGGGAGAAGGTCAAGAGAAATATTAAGAAGTTACAGAAATTACAGGCTGACAAAGACCCAGTATAAGATCCACTCTAGGCTAGCACAAGAGAGAGAGAGAGAGAAGAGAGAGAGAGAGAGAGAGAGAGAGAGAGAACTTGTTGTGATGGATGACATAAAACAAGTCCTGACAAGTTGTAAACACGTGAAAGATTTGTTCTGCTTCCCTTTATTTTCCTACATAACATTCATTGTTTCTTAAAATAAGATAAAATTTTCTTTATTTATATGATTCTTTCCTTCAGAAAATGTAATTTTCTAAAATTATAATTTTTTTTCATGTTAATTATAAAAAAAAAATACTTAAAAAATCTTAAAAAAAAAAAGAAAATTAAAAATGTCCCCAAAATTTTCACGCGAAAAATTTTGTTTTTGTTTTTGAATAATTTTTTTTTAACTACATTTGATTTAAAAATAATTGCATACTTATTTTTCTTTTAACCAACCCATTTATATAATTATAATTATTAAAAAGTTTACATTAAATTTTATTGCCAGAAAATTAATTTTATTTAATATAGTAATTAATGTGAGAGGCAAACTCAACACTTTTCAAATTTTCTTTGAAGTTACATATTATTATTATTACTACTATTATTATTATTATTATTATTATTAAAATAAATATGGAAAATCTAAAAGAAAATATGCGTACATGAAATGTATATTAATTACTATGAAAAGTTTAGATTAAATTAAAATTACAAATGCATCATAGAATATTATTTTAAATAATAAAATCATATTTATTTAAATTCGTAAAAAAAAAAATAAATAAAAAAAATTTCAAAATATGTCATTAAAGAGGGTTAAGTGGTTTTGCTATTAAAGGAAATAGGATTTAACCTTTTCTTTTAAAAACATCGGAAGTGAGATATGAACAGGAAACTAATGAAAAATTGAATGTTCCTCAATCAAATGAAAGTTTTTGTTATAAAGACGTGCCTTTCTCCTAGAGAGAGAGAGAGGGAGAGAGAGAGAGAGAGGGAGAGAGAGAGTTATTGAAGGCTTTTAAATATAATATCAACGGTTTAAGCTCGGCGTGTGTTTATACAATAGTGGGCGTTAAAAGGCTTATCAGTGTTCATAAACACAAGACATCTTTCGCCGATTCGAATCGCTACAACAACAAGTTATAAGCCTTTGCCTCTTATCGCAACATCTCCCCCACTCGAGAACCTGTGACAAAGAACATGTCCGCAAACATTGAGAGATTTGAGAAAGGACAAATTATTTATTTTCTTTCTTAAAGGACAGAAATAATTTTAAGGTTTGTCCAAGAAGTGGATAACTTTTATCGGTTAATTTATTTCAAATGTAATTTGTTTCAGTGTAAAGTTCAGTTTTAATTTTCAGTATTTGATCTTTTTTTTAAATTTTTCTTTATTCATTTATTGTTTTTTTTCCTTCTGAGAGAAAAAAAATCAAAGCCTGATTCGTTCTTCCATTTTCTTCCATGGTATTTTTTTTCTTTTTCTTAATGGTTAGAGTTAACAAGAATTCTTTCAAAGAATTTCTCCTTCGTCATTCTTCATTTAAGAGTCGTAGATATATCGTAGAGACATCGTAGAGACATCGCAGAAGAAACGACAACTACGAGAAAAACAGTAAGAATAGCAATAAGGCGAACAAACAAATGAGAAAATTTTAAGAGAAATTATATTCAGTGACAAAAAAATAAAATAAATAAAAAACCACAACCGCTTTTGAAATAGCGCCCGTAGCAAATACATTATTATTTTTCTACTAAGGCAATGTTATTAAATCTTACACCGCGAAGTTAACTGAGGTAAAGTAACTCAGAACTTTAATTCTAAATAGCACTAAACGTGGACTGGTTACTTTTATGCATGGTAGACAACCACCAACTACTTCTATCTTTTACTTCATCATAGAGATAAAAAAAAAATTATTTCAAATGCATATGTGTTGGTTTTAACTTGATACTTAAAATATGCTCTGAGGATCCAAGTTCTTATTATCACAGAATAAGACCATCATACAATGTACGTTCTAAAAAAAAAAAAAAAAAATTACCTTTTGAAATAAAAATATATTTTTTTTAATAGCTCCTCTTGGTCGTAACGAGGATCATTTATAAAAGCAAAACTTACATTACTAAAAATTAAGACTCTTTCAAAAATATAACATGAAAAAGAAAACTAATTTTTATTTAAGGTTTTCTTTTAATTTATGCATTTACAAGGGGCTCCTCGAAACGAAGGCACGAGAAAATGAGGAGGAACAATCTTAGACAAAAGAACGTTGTACTATTTAAAAAAGCGAAGTCACGACACCCACTTGGTGTTCTTTTCATGGGGAGAAAGAACGCTGTCGACCCATGTTTTTTTCTCTCTCTCTCTCTCTCTCTCTCTCTCTCTCTCTCTCTCAGTATTCGAATCCCACCCCATCCCTCCGTCTGAAAATCGTTGAGGGGGTTCGCGACACCTCGAAAAACATGTCCCCGCACGGCCATTAACTAAAAATTAACCGCCTCTTCCCCGTAACTCGAAAGGTGATTATCTGAGACAAAGTTCTCTCAGAGAATGAATCGTGTGTTCTCTGACAGAGCTAGGGAAGATGTCTCTTATATTAAGGGTACATCCGTCCTTTGCATTCAAGTTGCCTGCGTGACGTCACTATCTGTTGCATCAATTAGTCCTTTATTATCATCTTCCTCTCTCTCTCTCTCTCTCTCTCTCTCTCTCTCTTTATGAACCCTTAACAGTGAGAAGTAACATATTGCATTTTACCATCTTTTTATCAAGTAATAAAAATAAGGAATGTTACATACAGTACTATTTATCTGCATTGAGTTTAGGATATAAAATTCAAATAATAATAATAATAATAATAATAATAATAATATAATAATAAGTGTTGCATTTCATTTCAGAAAAAATGACAATTACAGCATTTAGAATGTAAATGGCTTGCAACAATCCCTTCATTTTATAATAATGGCTGCAAGCTTTAATTACAGCCTACATTTATGCATCTCATTTTATTAACTGTTAAATTAACACAGTACAGTATGTTGCATATATATATGCACCGCGGTGGTGTAGTGGTTAGCGTCGCTGATTACGAATCCATCGGCCACGGGATCCAGACCCGGCGACAGCAGGCGGAGCGCAGCAAAGCCCAGCTGTTCATCTTTCCACACAATAAAAATTGGTTGGTAGATAAATGGGTACCATGGGTAGCCTAGTGGTTAAGACGCTGGGCTGCTGGTGAGGCGTGGTTCGGATTCCACGTTAAACTGTAGGTCTAAGGTGGAATGACAAGCTTCACTTTCGTCAAAATGAACAATTCTGGCAGAAGCAAAAACCAAGGTTAACCAAGGTTATATATAATTATTTAATTATGTGATTTTATAATTATATACAAAGATGACTGAGCTCATTAATGTTCATAACTGATTGCTTATTACATTATCTGATTTAGATAAAAAATTTGAACAATAGAGAACTTTTGAATGTGGTTTTGCCTTTTAGTCATCAATTTAATTAATGTACTAAGAAGCTAATAACAGGTGAGAAAAGGATAATAAATTGAACCGATATATAAAAACGGCTAAAAAAAAAGCATTACTTCATTTTTTTTGTTTTGGTTTTTTGGGCAATGCATTATGGGTAATAAATCATTGAAAAATTGATGCCTAATGATTAATCGTAAAATTCATCTCAAAGCTGTTGCATCCAGAGACTTCAGAAATAGGTGCAGTATCCCGTATGTGTCGGAGTCGCGGTAAAAAGAGAGATTCATAGACCGTAATCATAGGCTTCGATTGGGTGTTCTTCGAAGCTCTTCGAAGCCTTTCGCTCACTCTCATATTCGCTTTGGTATAGGTATACACTAATAATTAGGGTTGATTCTTTTGTTCTGCATTTTGCTGCAGCTTCGAGTAGGTTTAATTACACCTTTCTCAGTCCCATTGTTTGTTTACAAGATTTCATGCACTCATGCCCTTTTCCTTACACGGTTTTATTTATGCACAGGCATTATATAATGTATAGATAGATAGGTAGAGATGTAGATAGATAGTTAGATAGATAGAGAGATAGATAGATAGGTAGGTAATTAGATAGATAGAGAGATAGTTAAATAGATAGAGAGATAAATAGATAGATAGGTAGATAGATAGATAGATAATTAGATAGGTAGATAGATAGATAGTTAGCTAGATAGCTAGATAGACAGAGAGATAGATAGATAGATAGATAGATATGCTTACTTCTTATTGTATTTAATATTTATACATTCTTTTTATTTTTGCCTAACTTTCTCAAAAGTGAAAAATGTGCGTTTGCCTAAAATTACACAGAACTTTTCTTTCCTCTATTCGTCCTCTTTCTTTATCTGGTTTTATTATTCCTTCAATCATCGCCATATCCTGCTCAGGGCCTTCGTCGACTCGTGATTATATATAAATAAACCTTTTTGAACGAAAGGACTGTTTATTTTTTGTAAAGTATTGTAGAGTAAACAACGTTAGACCTTTAGTTATAACTTTTTCCCTTCGAACTTAACGATATAACTAAGAGATAAGTTTAATGACATCTCGTCTGGAGTTACTTTGTCTTCGTTATCCTCTAAAATAGTACTGTAACAGGGTAATGTAACGCTTTTCTCTGTTAGTCTAACGGTATATAACGGCTCAGATTGGTTCGATTATGGAGGCGAACGATCATTTAGGAGTATCTCTACACTTAAACTCAATTAGAGGCCCTTTTATCTTCCTGATTCTCTCTCTATATATACATACAACGATAGTCCGGCGAGATGCTCGCTTAATTCGCTCGAAATTTCAGGGTTCAACTTCATACACTTTCAGACATTATACAAAACAGGCAAATGTTTTGAACAGGTTTATTTATGTATATTCATACAATTTTTTTTTGAAAGAGAGACAGGGAGAGAGAGAGAGAGAGAGAGAGAGAGAGAGAGAGAGAGAGAGAGAGAGAGAAGGGGGGGGGACGAATAATGGAGTTCTAAAAATTGGCTTAATTAAATTTCAGAGGTAAAACTCAAATATACTTGGATTTTGAAGAATTAAAAAATCATTGCAATTCTCAAAGTATTTTTCTTAACTATTTAATGTAAGATATTTATTTAATTAATCTAGTTTATATATATATATAATATATATATGAAAAATTATTTCACGAAAGTGACACGTGAAAAGTATTTATGATGAATAAAACCACGAAGGAAAAAAGAAACACAAACGGGTGCTCAAGCGCTTTCGTCTAATGACATCCTCAGGAACACTGGAGTGAAAGGACAGATCAAGGCAATATATAGGTTACAAAAATAAACATACATACATACATATTCATATATATATACATATACATATATATATATATATATATATACATATATATATACATATATATAGTAAGCATAGAAAAAATTGTGGGAGGAGCCAACATTTATAGTTTATGAAACAGATCACAAAAGAATAAAGAAATAAAAATAAATATAAATATAAATTGAGAAAAAATTAATTACCAAATAGTGCCTTAGTGATATATATGTCACAGCCTAAATAATCATAAAGAAATAAACAGGCAAATAAAAAAACCAGAATGGTCCCCTGAGGTTCTAAATGTAGCAGGGCTAGGCTGCTTTAAAACCTAGATCCATGTCCCAAAGCTGGATCCTGTCTGCTTTGCAGATAGCTGGTGAGGGAAGCTATATTTATGGGACCTCTTTGCGAGTGACCCGTTGCCCGCGTCGGGCTAGCGTCATGAAAAAGAAAAACTATGGTATTTGTCATTTACCATTACTTATTCGGACTATAGTGGATTTAATTATCCCAGAAGAGTTCCTTGTTCCATGCACTGTCTGTGTGTATCATATATATATATATATATATATATATAGGGTATCCCATAAGTCCAGCCTCATCGAAAAATTTATTTTAAATTAAACTTGCAAAATTAATACATTATAACTAAAACAAATGTTCAAATTAATGTCTTGTTTTGGGACCTTTTTTTTTTTTTGCTGCAGGTACAATAACACGCAATGGCTAATATAGAAGCGCGTTATACTCCTCAGGAAAAGGCGAAAATTGACAAATAATGTCTTGTCCCAAATCGAAACATCAATTTGAGCATTTGTTTTAGTTTTAATGTAATACTTTTGTAATTTAACTTAAAATATATTTTCCTTTTAGAGGAGACTTATGGGACACCCTGTATATACATATATATATATATATATATATATATATATATATATATATATATATATATCGTTCTAATTTGAAGACCAACTAAATAATATAATTTGTGCAAAGAAAATCATGGCAATATGCTGAGAATCATCATTCTATTTTAAAGGAAATTTTTAACTTAATATTTTATCTTTACTAAAAAAATTTTCTACAAAAATTATTTTTTAGAAATAAAAGAAAACTCCGACCCAGATTTCCACTATACAATTTTTTATTTTTTTTTTATTTTGAGTCGTAAGATTTAAAAAAAAAAAATAAAAAAAAAATTATGATAAAAATCATTGAGATAAATTTTTTTTTATATAAGTCTCTCCGGTCACGCATAAATATATAATTTAGAACGATTTTTTTTTCTGTATTTATTTATTTATATATATATATATATATATTATAATATATATATATATATATATATATCAGTTAATTGTTTGCTTATATATATATATATATATATATATATGATGAATAAAACCACGAAGGAAAAAAGAAACACAAAGGGGTGCTCAAGCGCTTTCGTCTAATGACATCCTCAGGAACACTGGAGTGAAAGGACAGATCAAGGCAATATATAGGTTACAAAAGTAAACATACATACATACATATTCACATATATATACATATATATATATATATATATATATATATACATATATACATATATAAACGTTATCATTTACTGTCCACCTACATTTGGTTCACCCTATATATATATATATATATATATGTATATATATATATATATATGTATGTATATATATTTATGGGTTTTTTTATTTGCCTGTTTATTTCTTTATGATTATTTAGGCTGTGACATATATATCACTAAGGCACTATTTTGTAATTAATTTTTTCTCAATTTATATTTATATTTATTTTTATTTCTTTATTCTTCTGTGACCATATAAATGTTGGCTCCTCCCACAATTTTTTTCTATGCTTACTATATATATGTATATATGTATATATATATATATATATATATATATATATGTATATATATGTGAATATGTATGTATGTATGTTTACTTTTGTAACCTATATATTGCCTTGATCTGTCCTTTCACTCCAGTGTTCCTGAGGATGTCATTAGACGAAAGCGCTTGAGCACCCCTTTGTGTTTCTTTTTTCCTTCGTGGTTTTATTCATCATAAATACTTTTCACGTGTCACTTTCGTGAAATAATTTTTCATATATTATATTTTTTTTTTATATATTTATATATCAGTTAATTGTTTGCTTATATATATTATATATATATTTTTTTTTTTTTTTTTTTTTTTAATTTAAAATTAGAGAAAGTAAATGAATTTAAAAATATTTTAAAAAAATATTTATTTTTTATTATTTAAACTATAATGGGAAAATATATTTCAGTTGGAAATAACGTTATTTTTTAACTTTTTTTTTTTATAGAAGGTTTTTTTTTAATGAACTGTAATAGAATTTTTTTTAATACGATTTCATCATTTCGTTTCTAGTTATGAAGGAGGTTGAGCAACCCCAAAATCACTCACCTCCCCGAGTTATTCGGCCCCTAAAAAAAAATATTACAACTTTTTTTTTGGGTGTGGGGGGAACGCCTCTTTGGATCACCCTGTATATTTATTATAGTTATTTAGTTATTCATTCGTTAATTGTCATTTTCTTTGATATTCTTTTAAAATTTTTTAAATAAATTTTGAAGTAGGTGGGGGTCACCTTTCAAAAGAGTTGTTTCATAAGAATAAAATTAAACGTAATTCCGTTTAAATCGAAAACGATTTTCTTATCAGCTTTTACTGAACCTTATCTAAGTCTGTTTTATTTACTTTCTCTTATCGTTACTTATCAATACGAAAATTTTGACGTACCCTTCGGGTCTCCGTTAAAATGTTTGACGTTTCGGGGTTTAACGAAAATTCAAGACCAAAAATAGAAAAATCCATTAACGGGAAAATGCTAATGGAGTTTTTCCATTACACTATAGTGCTATTTACTCTATACAAATGTATATACAGTAATACTAATAATAATAATAATAATAATAATATTAATCAAACAGAAATTGTTTATTTTTCTACGTTAAGAGAAGGTATTAAAATATAAAGTTATACACGAGATGTTTATTAAAAAAAAAAAAAAAAATCTCTATTATTTATAAAATAAATCTAATTTTACAATTTCACAATTTTTGTTGATACAATAATTATAACATAAAATAAATAAATGTCATTTTAAGTATTTATTTTATTTTATTTGATCTTAAGCTTTAGGCTTTACTGGGCTCTCAAATTAATTAAAGATAAAACATCACTTAATAGATATTTCTAATGCATAAATACTGTAGCTTACAGTATATAATCATGAATAAGAATTATTACTTAATTTCAAACGAATAAATGAGCTACGAAAGATTTTTTTTAATGCAGGAAGGAGGGGCCAAGGGCGAAAGCCTGCAAAGGTGGCAAATTTATAAAAAGAATGAATAGATAAATGAGTTCTTAAAATAATGAAATATATATCAGTTAATCAGTTAATCAGTATAAGCATTATAAAAATAATTATTGAATTTTATACGGATGTTAGGTATTAAGTGCCAGAGCCAGTGTCAGTGCCTCCGCGATACAATCACTGAGAATTCAAACAAAATGGAAGGCGATCTGAAATCTTGCGATTTTAGTATAAATTAAATAAACATTATGTAATCTTATACGTTTTAAAATTAAATAATATTAACTTCTAAGTCAAAATTGCGTACGGTATCTGAATGTCAACATATACCCTGCGTATCCAATACCAAATACTGTACACACACACACACACACACACACATATATATATATATATATATATATATATATATATATATAATATATATATATTAAATGGCTTTTTTCTGCCGGAATAGCGTTCCGGTACCTTTTATTTTCAACATGCAAAAGAAAATTTTGTTTTTATTTTCATTCCAATTTTATTATTTATTTATTTATTTATGTATTTATTTTGTTACATGACAAAATTTTAGGAATATACTGTAAAGGAGGCTTTTTTTACTAGGGCGGGATTGAGATAGTCAAGGAGCGGGGTGACAACCGGTAAAGGTTGGAGGAAATTTATAGCAGAGTTCCGGAACTTTTTTCTCCAGAAAAAAACACTCTTGTGTATACAGTGTATATATGTTAACCCCTCCGTCTATGGCCTTGGTCGGTTCGAAGTTGACGGGGGTTCTGGTTAGGGCAGCAACAGATTTGTTACTCTGGAGTAGCTGGTCCCGTATAGGGAATCACAGTAGTTTGTTTCTATACTACTCTCCGATTTCTTCTTGTAGTGGATCGGAGGATTCTGTGGAGCTTACCAAATTTTCTGAAGGTTCCCCGATTCTTCTTGTAACGTATTGGGAAATTATTTTTCTCTATTTAAGACTAAGTTTTCTGAAGAGAGCAAGGCTCGAAGAAGACAAAGATTTTTTCTTACTGTAGTTTTACTGCTGTAATATTACAAGTAATGCTCAGCCTCTACGTTAGATCAGCCAAATCAGAATGAACACTGGGGAAATTTTATGGGTTTTTATACTGGAATTTTTACTGACATCATTATTATTTAATGCTGGTTCACTTTGCAAAATATTTAAAGACAAAACAAATATTTTAGCTGTAGCAATGTCTAGACTGCTAAGCAAGAGGAAGCCATATTTTTATTTTAAACCGCATATTGACAGATCTGATGTTATTATGATCTGCCGAGTTAACTAAAAATGGAAATTGAAATATGCCTTCCCATTACGAATTACAAACAAACATGCACATGAACAAAAATTAAATGCTTAAGAGTCAAAATTAAACGTTAAGCAGGACGTGACTTCATCTTTTACAACGAAGAGAGAATGTATACAGCGAATGAACAAGATTACATTATTAAGCTAAATCTAAAAAAATGATTAAGTAGTTTAAAAAGAAATAATTCACCAATTATAAAATGGAAAGCAAATAAAAAAGTTATCCAAATTCGTGTCAGCGTTATGCGATTTTGGTCTCTATGTAAAGTGAAGGGTTTTTATGAACTATATATATATATATATATATATAATTATATATATATATAGAGAGAGAGAGAGAGAGAGAGAGAGAGAGAGAGAGAGAGAGAGAGAAACAGTTAGTATGGTTTTTATCATATGGGGAATACGCCTTTGATTTGTATGTAAAAAATTTCATTATAGAAAATACTAAATTTTAACTAAAACCTATGACTGAGTAAATAAAAATATGTTCATTCTTAAATCAAAACAGATCTTTGTGTCGGAGTCCACACAGTTCCAAATAAAAGGCACTTGATCTCCTTTGAGTGCCATGAATCATCCGAGAATGTTTGTAATTTCAAAGAAATTTTCATAATATTGTGAACGATTTTATGAAACGTTTGTGGTCTATAAATTTTTATGAACTATTAAAGCCTCACACACACACACACACACACACACAATATAAAATTGCCTTTTATTAAGTTTGTTTCTTTGTACGGTATGAGAAAAAAAGAGTCCTCTTATAACTTACCGAAACAAGTGCCAAATGTTGCTTAACGAGGCACGAAATTAGTTAGTCGTTTATATAATATTTTGCTCGTTGGGAAGTGTTTATAAAGAGAAGGGCGGTAGATTTTCCATTTATTTATTATTTATTATTGATAAAGAGTCTTCTCTAAATTACTACCAGCGTGA
>JAJOZX010009867.1:0-32500 GCA_023014485.1 Bathynomus jamesi | reverse complement strand
TTCATGCTCCCCAACGGCATATTCAGATAAGAAGGCTTTAATAACATTACTTTCCACTAAATACAAAATAAGATATAAATACCATTATTTTGTAAATGTAAGTAAGGATGTATTTGTCACGCGATGTATTTGGCTCGACCAGTTTAGCTTTTTAAAAAGGAGTTACTTTTTTACCCAGAGTTAACGCCGTCTCGTGCCCTCTGGCGGACGAACGACGTAACACGAAACAGCAAACTATATAAAAGATGTTATCATGCTATTGATCATGTTCTTATGAACGTGTCGTTATGTTCTTATGAACATGTTATCATGTTGATATGAGCATGTTATCATGCTATTATGAACATGTTATCATGTTGCTATGAACGCTTTATCTTTCTATGATAAGTTCTATTTTAATTACATGCTTTTCCAAGAAGAAAACCTTCATTAGCAGGATTTGTAAATGTTAAGAAATAATTTTACTCTGAAATACTACACTGGTAGTATATATATATATATATATATATATATATATATATATATATATATATATATATATACACAGGGTGGCACAAAAGTCAGTAGTCAAAGAAGCCAGAGAGAAGGGCTCTTTTCCATTCTATCGCCGCCACTATTTTTAAATGAAAAAAATACTTTATTAAAGAAATTATAATTTATAATTTAAAATTTGTTAATAAAAAAATTTATAAGTTATACAATGATAACCCTTTGACTCCTGAGTTTTGCACTACCCTGTATATATATATATGAAAATCATTTCCGAAAGTAACTCGTAAAAATATTTATGATGAATAAAACCACGAAGGAAAGGAAACACAGAGTGGTGCTCAAGCGCTTTCGTCTAATGACAGTGTTCCTCAGGATGTCATTAGACGAAAGCGCTTGAGCACCACTTTGTGATTCCTTTCCTTCGTGGTTTAATTCATCATATATATATATATATATATATATATATATATATATATAATACCCCATTCAGTCTAGTATTTGAGGGTTAATAATTACCTTTCATGGTAAAATTACATCTGAGAAAGTAATAAATTCATTTAATAAGAATTATTTCTGATTCAGAGAATATTATTTCCTTAACACGTAAACACGTAATTAACGCGTTACTTTACACATACACGAAGGTTGTGCTATTCACTAACGGCCTTACGACATCTGATAGTTATTATTATTAGGTTAGATTAAGTTGGATTAGGTTAGGTTAGGTAAAGCCAGTTTAGGTTAAGTTAAGTTCAGTTAGTTATTTACAGTGTCGCTGTTTTGGTCTTGTCGACGAAGTGAGTATATTGTAGATTCGTAACTAATATTAATTGAAACACAATCTTTTCATATACATGTAAAATAATCCATTAATTATTATTATTAAAATTATATAATAAAAGCGAGGTTCTGAAATATAGTTTCAGAATAGGGTTTCTGATTTATGTACACACAGGGTTAGCAAATTAAATAGATACCCACGATGATTATCCTCAAGAACAAATGGCGAAGCTCATCAATGGAATGCAAGAACGTGTGTCACCTTTACAAACTACGAAGGGAAAAGCAACACGATTATATATATATATATATATATATATATATATATATATATATATATATGAGATGAATAAAACCACGAAGGAAAGGAAACACAGAATGGTGCTCAAGCACTTTCGTCTAATGACATCCTCAGGAAAGCGCTTGAGCACGATTCTGTTTCCTTTCCTTCGTGGTTTTATTCATCATAAATATTTTTCACGTGTGACTTTCGTGAAATAATTTTCATATATATATATATATATATATAATATATATATATATATATATATATATATATATATATATATATAACTGCAAGAATGCAATCGCTGAGCCCCTATACTGGATATGGAGACGATCATTAGATACGGGAGAAATACCGGGCATATTGAAGAGCGCGATACATAGTCCCAATATATAAAGGAGGAGATCGATCCGAGGCCAAAAACTATAAGCCAGTGTCGCTTACATCTCATCTCACTAAAATATTTGAAAGAATAGTTAGACAGAAAATCTCTGACTTTTTGGAAACTCAGAAAAAATTCAATGATAACCAACACGGGTTTCGGTCAGGCAGATCATGCCTATCACAACTAATAGAACACTACAACAACATTATTGATTCACTTGAAAGTAATGAAAACTATGATGTATTTCCCACAGGCTTTGCTAAAGCGTTCGACAAGTGTGACCACGGAATCATAATACATAAACTGAAATATATGGGAATAACAGGAAAAGTAGGGAAATGGATATATAATTTCCTTAGTGAGCGGAGGCAAGTCGTTACGTTACAGTACAAGGAGTATCTTCATCAGAATCAGAGGTCCTCAGCTCGGTACCACAAGGAACAGTATTAGCTCCACTACTCTTCATAATCATGCTAACTGACATAGATGAGAACGTTACCAGAGACAGCACAGTAACATCCTTTGTGGATGACACAAAGATCAGTAGGAAAATAAGAAACCCAGAAGACATAGGATCTTTACAAACCAACATAAACAAAATCTACAAGTGGACGGAAGACAACAATATGAAGTTTAACACCAAGAAATTTCAGCTATTACGGTACGGAAAAAGAGAAGACCGAAAGTCCATGGAATATTATACCCCAAATGGACAGGAAATTCAGAGAAATTCCAGAGCAAAAGATTTAGGGGTTGTAATGACAGATGATGCGAAATTTGAAACACAAAATAAGATAGCAGTAAACAGAGCAAAGCGAATAACGGGTCAGATATTGAGAACCTTTAAACAAACCTTTAAATGTAATGATTTCTTTACTGAAAACCCTGATAATACCCAAATTGGAATACTGCTCGGTCCTAACATCCCCATATAAAAAAGAAGACATTAGACAGCTGGAGGGGATCCAAAGAAGCTTCACAGCCAAGATCAATGGGTGCAAAGAACTAAATCACTGGGAAAGGTTACGAGAACTAGACCTATATTCACTGGAAAGGAGAAGAGAGAGATACACCATTATTTACACTTGGAAATAATGGAGAAACTAGTCCCTAATCTTACTCTGAATCCCATAACTCCCAAACAACGGTGGAAAGTAGAAGCGGTAGACTGTGTCGTATTCCCAAATTGAAGGCGAGACAGGGAACATCCTTAACCCTGAAAGAAAATAGTTTTGTAGTGAGAGGACCAAAACTGTTTAATCAGTTGCCCAAAGACCTAAGAAACACGAAGGGAGTTGCAGTGGAAATCTTCAAAAGAAGACTAGACGCCTGGCTCAGAACAATCCCCGATGAGCCGGGCGTACCTGGCTATGTGAGGTGGAGAGCGCAAGAATCCAACTCACTACTTCACCAGGCCAACTCGAGAGGAGGGGCGACAAGCTTGACCTTCGCGAAATGAGAAATCATCGCGCGGAACCTTTGTAAAGTTGTAAGGTAAGGTAAGGTTTATATATATATATATATATATATATATATATATATATATATATTGATTAAAAAAATATGTTATTATTTAGTGACTTTTATTATCAAAGAAAAAACTATGGAAAAAAACGAAAGTGTCTATTTACTTTTGTCAACCCTCTGTACTGTAAACATAACAGCAAGGCGAAAAATACATCTTATCATTGTTTGCACAGCAATTGCACGGAGAAAAATGCTTCGTTGGAACGACTAAATATATGGTTAAATATTTGCAAACAACTCCAAATGTTAATCCAACCACAATTTGTTTGCAAAAAGCACACTTTCATTTCCAGTAACAAATTAACCAATGCAGTCATAGAACGTGGTCGGATTAACCATTTGGTTGATTATACAAGAACTTAACTATTAATGTATTTGGTAACTATTTTTCTCACTGATATAATGTACGGGAGGGAGTCTTTTCGGTTTGGCGGACTGCTATAGATTTTTACGAAATTTAACAAATCAGTTATTTACAAATGTTAAAGTGAGGTTAGATTTAGTTAGTTACGTTAGGAATTAGACATTTCCTTAGGATAAAATTTGTAAATAATTGATTTGCTAAGTTTCATAAAAATCTGTAGCATTCCGCCAAACCCAAAAAAATCCAATGTATGTACGCAAATCAACCGAACAAGTTCTGAAAAATAATGGATTCTGAAGGCAGGGAATAAAACACCAAGTATAGGTTCACTTAGTACTCTCTCTCTCTCTCCATATATACTGTATATATATATATATATATATATATATATATATACAGGGTGGGCCGTAAGTTTCCATACATAGGAAAATTTAAATTATGGTCTTCACGTGCGTCGGTATTTGGATCAGCAGTGTCCGGATGCTTGGATTGGTCGGCGTGGTCCTGTGGAGTGGCCTCCCAGATCCCCAGATCTCACCCCCCTTGATTTCTATCTTTGGGGGCACTTGAAGGCCATGGTGTATCAGGAAAAGATACGAGACATAAATCATCTAAAGGAACGTATCACCAACGCCATTACAAGCATAACGTCAACTGTGCTAATGCGTGTTCAACAACAGTGGGGAACACGTATTGAAATGTGTTTTCAAAACAATGGCAACCATGTAGAGCATATTATATAAATAAAAATGGTTGTCCATAAAAAAATTTGTATTTTTCCTATGTATGGAAACTTACGGCCCACCCTGTATATTTATATACAGGGTGTCCCATAAGTTCGGCATCATAGGAGAAATTCATATTTTTCTATTTCTACAAACCATAATTCATATTTTTCTCTTTCTACAGGCCATAATGTCTGTGAGCAAGGAAGAACAAATCCAGATAATTCTACTCATAGGAAATCGGAGTCAAAGAGAGGCCGCTGTTGAATTAAACAGACTGCATCCAGACCGCGAGCCAATAACACAGAGTTGTGTTAGCAGACTTGTTGCAAAGTCTCTTTGACTCCGATTTCCTATGAGTAGAATTATCCGAATTCGTTCTTCCTTGCTCACAGACATTATGGCCTGTAGAAAGAGAAAAATATGAATTATGGTTTGCAGAAACAGAAAAATATGAATTTCTCCAATGATGCCGAACTTATGGGACACCCTGTATATACCCATTTCTAAAATAATTACATATAAACATTTCTTAAAAAATATTGTTTCCCATCGCATAGCTTATGAAAGGAATGAAACAAACGCCACAAACAGAAACAAAATTACGATGTTTATAAATTTAAAGATTTTGTCCCAGGTCCTATTTAAGCTTTGAGCCATTGAAGAATGTGGTTAGGTTGTCAATATACATTCGAACTGAATGTCTAATGAGTTGGAAAAATATTTGGGGTTCACTCAAGCAACGAGACATAAGGACCTATTCATTGATTTCAATGAATAGTAGGGAAGTTAATGATGTATGTGTATGTGACATGTATATATATATATATATATATATTACTTTATGTGAGTTCGAACGACGGTTCAGGATCGTTAAGGAAACGAATGAATGCTTTCGACCGAGCTCTTTCGTATGTAGTTCATAGGGTATTATTATTATCAGACCATGATAATATGTAGTTAAATACAAACGAAAGCGCTTGGTTGATAGTATTTTCCTTTTTTATTGGTGTTTTTTATTACACATTTTATCTCATCCGTTTAAGTGAAGTTCTTCACACACACACACACACACACGTGTGTGTATATATATATATTCTTTTTTAATTTTATTTTTCAAACAGTATTTGCGAAATAAGAAATACTTTTTGAATGAAGCGTTGAATTTCCAATAGTACAAATGGAAGATTAAAAGATTTAAATTCAAAAGATTTTATTTGTGTTGTAGATTAACATTTGTCCTTTATACATACACACACACACACACACACACATGCACACACACATACATGCACACACACATACATGCACGTACGCGTATGCAGGAATTGAATTGTGGAGAAAGAGCCTTCTGTATATTTTTATCGGGTCGGATTACAGCAAACGAAAAATAAGTTTCCAGTTCCTTAGTGAAAATTTTATTTACTTCTGTGTTTTGTTTAAATTCTTACAAAGCATCTTATAAACCATTCGTAAAGTTTATTTTACATCTCTCTCTCTCTCTCTCTCTCTCTCTCTCTCTCTCTCTCTCTCTCTCTCTGTATATATATATATATATTTATATCTTGTATTTCTTTTTCATTTCATTGTTAATATAATTCAAAGCAGATCACAATCTTTCAATTGCTCTTTACCTTAACCTCAAACTACCTGCTACTTTATCTACCACTAGCATCTACCGTTCAATGTGGTCTACTCAACACATCCATCCGTATCTACCGGAGCCATCTATGCCTCTGCCTCTCTTTCCAGCGTATTTCATTATACTTGCATCCCACTTGCGCTCGTAATTCATACCCGAACTTCCCCAGTTCTGCCCCTTATACCCGCGCATGCCCACCCTCTCCGATGATCTGCCCTTCATTGTATCGCCTCTATCTAAACTGCCTTCCACCCATTTATTTACATAATGTTATATTATAAAAATTACTTCAAGAAACATTGGACGCTTACGTACGTACGTTTAAAAAAAAGGGGTTTCATTCGCAAAGGCGCGAAACCATTTTGGTGTTTATGGGCAGCTTTGAGCCTCTGATTTATATATATATATACACTGTATATATAATTTTGGGTCTTAGAAACGCTTCTGACCAGTGGCGCAACCAGGAATTTCCTTTTGGAGGAGGGTAGGGGGTTGGGGTTGACAGTCTAAATTTGGGGGGGGGGGGAGTGCAGTGAATGTAAAGGT
This sequence comes from Bathynomus jamesi, assembly GCA_023014485.1. Lineage (NCBI taxonomy): Eukaryota > Metazoa > Arthropoda > Malacostraca > Isopoda > Cirolanidae > Bathynomus > Bathynomus jamesi. The sequence goes on along the minus strand of JAJOZX010009867.1, from coordinate 25,753 downwards.
GGAAGTGTGAAACAGTATTAATTTATTTAAACAAATTTATAAACAAGATCGACTTAAAGACACAATACTCACGTCAATGACGTCATACAGCATTTTATTTTATTTTTTATCCGAGGAAGGGAGGGTGACCTAATCTTGTACGGGAGTGAAGTGTTGAGGGGTGAATGCGTCGATGCTCCTAAGCCATTCCCTGTATAGACTGAAATTGTACAATTATTTTACGTATTGTGATGTAACATTTGTCCATAGAAGTAAAAAATCTTTATTCATTAACTAAATATTCAAGTATTTTAACATATAACATGCAGCAATTTTAGGGGTATACTCGTATTTACTTTTTACAAGAAGTTAGGTCTTTTTAAGCTTTGGGCTTTACTGGGCTCTATATTTCAAGTCGGAGTGGGAAAAAGTTGTAAATCCTATTTAAGCAGTTGTTCTCTATATTTAAGATAATAGACAACTTTAGTATTTTATCTTATCGTCAAAAATGTCCAATTCATTAAGAAATAAGTTAAAAATATATATACGCAAAATATATGTCCTTAAATTGAAATAATAATATATACAATTTACACTCAGCAAACCTTGGGTGAACTATTTTTTATTGATGTTTTTATGACCTGAAAAGACTGAAGCCGATATTTTCCATTGAAAGTCGAAGTACCAGAGATGGATGGATAGATGGGTGGCTGATGGCGAAACCATCTTATGTACAGGGCTTTGGGAAAGATCTCAGACAATGAGCAAATCTATTTCCAACTGTCCTCATTCCATAAATAAAAATAAGATTTTTTCTTCACTTAAGAATGAAGGTAGTTGTCAGCGAATGAAAAAATTGATTTCTGATAATGGTTCAAGATTCTATCACTGAATAGTGTAGGAATTACGGTCCAGAGGAAATGAAACGCTATTTTATATGCGTATATGAGATAGGAATTAGGACTGCATATACGCTATATATATATATATATATAGCGTACATGCATGTGCATGATATATATATATATATGAGAAAATCGCCCCCACAATGGTTCAAATCCACCATCTCTTGAGTGGAGAGGGCGCAAGCCACTACACTACACCCTCATCTTCTATTCAAGAGAGGGTGGGTTCGAATCCTTGTAGGGCCGGTTTTTTTACTATGAAAAAACGTGCTTCTTCATGCATGTACGATATTCCGTATATATATATATATTGTGTGTATATATATGAAAATTATTTCACGAAAGTGACACGTGACAAATATTTATGATGAATAAAACCACGAAGGGAAAAGAAACACCAAGTGGTGCTCAAGCGCTTTCGTCTAATGACATCCTCAGGAACACTCAGGAACACTCAGTGTTCCTGAGGATGTCATTAGACGAAAGCGCTTGAGCACCACTTTGTGTTTCTTTTCCCTTCGTGGTTTTTTTCATTATATATATATATATATATATTAACTGTGATACAACCGTTTCGAATCGTTTTTAATAGTTTTCCTGCGGATTGTGTTTATATATATATATATATAAGAGAAACGCAGAAAAAAATATTAAAATTATAAGGCCACAATAACACTAAAACATAAAAAGTTATTCCTGGTCAGAACCATAAGTGTTTACTCTTAATACTTGCACAGCGAATTTTCAATTTCATTACACAACACGAAATGAGAGAAGAATTCTTCTTCTTTCAGGCTGTGAAATAAGAAAAATCCAATCATCTCTTCAGCCTCTCTTTCAACGTCGGAGAATGATGTAGGAAGACCGCAAGAAAGGCTCAAAGCCTTTCCTTAATGGAGAGACTTATATATAAACACAAAGACGTACGCCGACCATTGCCCCGAAGCCGCTCTATTATGTCTCTCTTTCGCACCCTATTGAACATTAGAAGTATTGTACCACAGGCAAGGGAAATTGAGCTCAGCTGATTTAGTAAATTACAAGAAATGGGAGGTTGAAAACGTCTTCAAAACCCACTTGTAAAACCAATCTAAAAACCCGAAGGAAACCAGAAAAATTACCTCAGGAAAACCAAAGAAACACACACACACACCACACACACACACACACACAAAATCCGTTTTAGACGCAATATGAGAGCCGTATTGAAAGGAAGTGATATTGAGTCAGTTCATAGCAATCAAATATTTAATTTAATAGAAGTTTTTATTATCATTAAGTTTATATATATATATATATATATATATATATATATATATATATATATATATATATATATATATATATATATATATATATATAAAACTTAATAATAATTTATCATTAATATTATTACAGTTTTTTATAACATTAAAATGCAAAACAAATTAAAATTAAATAATTAAATTTAATATTAAATTAAAATTAAAACTTAATTTTCGATATTTTCCAGAATCGAAAAAGGTAAAAAAATTGTATAAAAAATATTAAATGTTAAATAATTCTTAATTTTATTTAATATAATATGTAGGCATTACACTGATCCTATTTGTAGGTTGGCTGTAGAGCCACAGGGATTATAGAATGCAGTAAGGGCGAGGGGGGGGGATGCATAGCTTTTAGGGGTGAGGTGGGGAGGTAGATTAGAACGAGTGTGTGAGAGCGGCAGGAGGTCTTTGTGAGAGTGGAGAGGTTAGGGAAAGAGGAAGCGAACGGAACATCTCATTGGATCAAAACCATTTCAAGTATTTTTCAAACGGAATTTTGATCTGAAGTTACACTGGCAATAAGGATTTAAAGGAAGAGCCCCCCCCCCCCCATCCCACCCTAACCCCCCAAAGAGGGATGGCGGTTTACCAAAGGTATTTAAGATCTCCGGAACGCCTCAGTGGTCTAAATAATAGTGAGGTAATACCTACCTCATTAGTCGGAGATAAGCCGTCTTCGGAAACTCGACTTGAATGAGAAGAAGAAAAGGTTCCTCTTCGACCTCTTCGGCGGTGAAGAGTCGAAAAGAACCGAAATAAAAATCCCGAAGGAAAATTCAAAGAAAATAAATTGGAAAAAGAAAAAAAAGCGATCAAACAATGATTTTTCCTTTCAACAATTTTATTCTCAGTTTTTCTTTGTCTCATTCTTCCTTTATTCTTCCTTTCTTAGTCTTCTAATTCTTCTCTTCTTTAATTATTATTATCGTTATTATTATTATTATTATTATTATTATTATTAATATTATTAATTTACTTTATGTCCGTTCGAATTTTGATACAGTATATTTTACAAAGCTCTCTCTCTCTCTCTCTCTCTCTCTCTCTCTCTCTCTCTATCTATCTATCTATCTATCTATCTATCTGTTTGTCAATGTGTACATATACATATATAATAAAAGAATGCTATTGTTTACATTATATTTGATAGTCTGACATTTTTATGACCAAGAGGGCATCACGAATTACGCTATTAACGAGTGACCTAAATATATCCAGGGTATGCATGACGTGATTTCATGGTTCAACACGATTCACGCGCGTGCACACTAAAGATAACTTTAATTTTAAAGCACTTTAAAATAAAATATTCATTTTTATAACACTACAAACGTCATCATAAATCAGGAATGAAAGCGGACATCACTAAATAAAATTTTGAGAACGTAACAAACAATAAAAAAAACAAGAACAAGAACAACAATAAAGAACGAAAATTATAACAAAAAAAAAAAAACATTTCTAAGAACATAAATTAATTTTGACGCGAATTTTAATACAAAAAGATATCTCTTTTCACCAAAATAGGTCTCAAATGCTTGAATTTTGTTCTCCTTTAATTGAAACGATATACGCAGCTTAACAGTGCAGAAAAGAATGCTATAAAATTACGAATTACAAAATATTCATTGTAGAAGTACGCGTGTTATGCCATAATAAAAGGTCATAAAATCTTGTCTAACAGTTGTCGAGAATATAATAAAGTTCATTTTTTTTTTTGCCTAAAATAAAAATTTTAATTTTTGTTCATTAATAATTAACTTCTCGTTCAAAAGCCCCAAAAGGATATCTTTTTATTGAAAATAAACTGAATACTTTTAATTGTGTATTTATGTGGTTTAAAATTCATTTTCTCTAGCTCTGAATAAGCTAGGATATAGCTTGGAGGGTTTATGTAGAAAGGAGGGGCCAAGCGTGAGCGACTACAAAATTGCCCCTCCATATAAGGAGAGAGTCGAAATCACGATTTTTTCACTTCTTATGTATTAATAATTATACTTCCTGCACAACCTTTTGATATTCTCTTTCAATGAAATATAGATTTACTTATATTTCACATTTCCACTCCAGATGATGTAGTGACCCCTGGTTACGATTTCACACAAAGCTGTAGGTCCCTCTCCGTTATATGACGTTAGAGGTTAAACACCTCCATTATTATATTATTTCACATTTCCAAGAAGCCATACGCGGAAACTGTACTACTTTCATACATATTCTTGCGACTCTTTACAACAAAGTTTAGTGATGCTGAATCTGATCAGTAGAGTCAGGATTTGCTCGACTCGCGTTGATCCCATTTTCCTTTTCAGTCCATTTATGTTAAACTTATCCGCGAAAATATCAAATATATTCCGCTTCGCGTTTAGTTTCGATTGCATTATTTTCAATAATATAACAATTCATATACAAAATATTTTCAATAGGAATTTAAAAGCAGCTGAGATATTTACAATTACTTTAAGCTCACGTGGCACTTGAATCTTAAATGAAGCTTCATAAATCTTGACCAAATGGCTTCGAATGTGAAGTTAAAAATTATGATGGCTGTGATTTTTGTAAAAGTATTGACCAACTGAGGATTTTCTATAAATTTTGCGAAAGTGTATGAAGCATGGAGGGACTGTGTTAATTGGTATAATTCGGTATTTATAGGTGAAAATCTACTTTCTAAATGATTTCCCCGAGCAATTTCACGCATTAATCTTCGTATGAGACAACGAGATGATGTCATCATGCATATAATTAAGAATTCTGAGACGAATAGCAATATAAATAACATCTAAAGCACAAAATAACAAAGTAGCTGTGTCTTATTCGATGGCATTCATATAATGAGTTTCAATACTCCATTTACATCCTAATTTCAATCACAGAAATGTTAAGAAATTGTAATCCAGATAAATATAATTTGGATAAAACAAATTTCGTTTGACATGGATATAATGGTATTCCTCAAGGTGTTGTTTGATCGTCACTGCTAATTTCGTAAAAATGAAAGAAACATTCTTATAGAAAGTTATATGAAAATTAGGGTGTACCATTTTTGGGTCATTTTCAAAAAGTCAAGGTCCAGGAGTCTAATGTTGTGCCAAATGATGTCCTAAACACGAATTTTACAGGCATTTTCTAATCCGACAAATTTTGAATCCCCCCCACCCCCTCTTGAAATTTTGCGCATCCCCTTTTCCTAAAAACCCCATATATCTCAAACACTATCAACTTTATCGAAAAATGTTATAGAATAAAAATGATTTAGAATCAAAAGTTCCATTAGAAAAGTTCATCAAAATAGAAATTTACTTAATTTTGAAAATTTTCATTTATTTTGTAAAAATTTAAATTAAAAAAAATTTTCCTTGCAGTGCCTTCTTCTTAAATAAGGTGTTACCGCCACCTTTGAAGCATCACCCCAATGCAGCTTCGCGACGATGGGCTTTGTATTTGCTAGTTATAATGCAAATCATAATTAGTTTTTATTATAACTAGCCTATACAAAGTGAGGACAACCTCAAAACTATATATATATAAAATAAAGCTAAAAATTAACACTTTATCTATAGTTGTGAGGTCCCATCGTTTTTTTTTTCCTTTATTCAACACTTTCCTCAAAAAAATAAAAAACAAGTTTCCTAATTAGAAATCATTGATATAAGAGCTTTTTAAACATAAAAATAAGAAAAGACAATTTATGGTATATTTAATAACAAAAAAAAATCAGCCTCTTCTAAATTAAAACAATCTCTGCAAATAAAAATACCTAATCTATCTGTTAATGAACTATTCTTTACTGAGTTTCATTCTTTTAAGAGTCTCTTTACTAGGATCAGAAATTAGTCTTCTATTCTCTTCCACAATTTGCAAAAGACCTTGAAATTCTTCTTCATTTTGACATTTGTCATGAAAGTCTTGAACCAGCTTGATTCCTCTTTCAGCGGTATCATTGACTCTGTTTCCCAACCGGGGGCCATATGGCTCCCTGGGGGCCATGTCACATTTGAAGGGGGCCACAGGAAAATGTTATTTTGTAAAATAGAGTTAAATCTGCATATTACCTACTGAAAATAATGCTTATGGGGGCCACAGGAAAAAATAAGGTTCCTAAGGGGGCCATAAGCCAAAACCGGTTGGGAACCACTGCCTGAGGCTAGTAGAGGATGAAAGAATGTTTTTTAGTTTGTTGTAGTCATCGACCTCTTCCCATGTTGATGCTGGTTTCTTTATCCATGAGTCTGGTTTTGACCCACAGCATTGAAATAAATGCCATGAAATTGGACCTACTAGCTGATGAAGCTTTGTGTCTTCCTTTAAAATGGGGAAAACAGGTTGCCCACATACATAATTTTCTGGAACTGGATATTTGTTTAAGGATTTTGCGATCTTATCTTTTTCATCATTACTTAGCGATCCAAAGAAACTCAAATGGACTAACCACTTCCTCCGTCAAATACCAGTAATGATTGGCAAAAGATTTCAAAGCAGCATTTGCAACTTCCCTATCTTCCTTCTTGTAATTCACCAAATCATGGTAAAACTTCAGATCATTAGCTGGACTATCTAGTGAATTAGAACATAAAAGCCAGTATTTTCCATAAATTAATGCATTAAATAGACACATTCTATTTAATTTCTTAATCAATGATTCATCATATGATGCTTGGTGGGCAAAAGCATACATTTTATTTGTATACAAAATCATTGCCATCCACCTGGCACGGTGCATTGCACCAGGTTTCCGCCAATGACTGTTTTCTCTGGAAACCTCTCCTAAAAGCATTAAAGTTGTTTCAGCAACTTCCTTATAGTCATCACGTGGAAAGCAGTCAGATTTTCTTAAACATTGGGTCATAAATTCTACACAGTCTTCCTTTAGGCCTCTTTGATACCTTGATTTAACATCAAGAACATTGTATGTAGATTTCGTATTAATTTTCTTCCATTTAGACTCGCGAAATTCTTTGAATAACTCAAACTCAGGAGATTTACTTGGGCCAAAAATGATTTCATACACAGCACACAAAACTCTTTCAGCCACATGATGGCGGCATGCTAACCAAATCAATTTCTTTTGCAAAAGTTCTTCAAGTACTTACAGGAACCTTTCATCCATCCTGAATGGATGCAGTGGTATCAAATGATACTCCAAAGACATTTTGCTTCAAGTTCCATTTTTCAATACTTTGAAATACAGAAGTGGCTTGAGACAATCCAGTGGAATCATCTATTATAGAAACTGATAAAAGTTTTTCTACATTTGGGTATCCAGTAACAAGTATTGCAAGGCGGTCTTCTTGTTCTGAACATGATTTAGTAAGCAGCTTGCTATCCCAATGTACTAGGCAGTGATCAGGAGGAGTAAAATCCTTGATGCAAGTTTCATATTTTCGTTTTCTTGTCTTTCGAGCGGCTCTTGCAGATGTGGTCCTGGAGAGAGACAGTTTTTCAATATCCTTGCCACACCTAATGGCTACTGCAGCAGCAAAAACAGTCCGTTGTCCAATAGAGAGATTAAGTCTGTCTGCAGTGGAGGAAACTCTTCATAGCTGTCTGTCTCAGAACTGGTCGTGCTAGAAAGAAGGGTCTCTCATGTTCTGGCTGTAGCACTCACTTGCTTCACTGATTTATGTTTCTCTTTGCGTTTCTTCTCTTTCTCTAATCTAATGTACTTGCGCTGTACTTTTGATGCATAATTTGCATCTAGCAAACCTAAACATGTTTCTCGTTTTGTTCTTTGATCTTCTAAGAATGAAATATCATATGCTTTCTGAGGCTCAGTTCTCATGCGGTCTTTTTGGATTAATTCAACGGCATTTTGAGAAGAGATGTCAAAAAGGGAATCCATAATTTTCATGAAATTAAAGAGTTCATTTTCAAAGCTTGCTCTTTTTTTGTGCTTGATTAAATTATTATGCATTTCTTCTAGATTTAACAGCATCTTCCTGCCTTTAGGGTTTTTACTAATATCTACTGTATAGTAGGAATGCATGCTTTTTGCCATATTATTAGTAGCTTCTGTAGAACTTCATTAACAGTAGAATCTTTTGTAACTTTTGGACCCTTATACTGCATTCTCCGTAAATAAATAAAATGGCTTAGAACATCTTTATTGGATGGTAAAACAATTTTAGATGAACTCATAATATCAGCCTGCAAGCGACCAAGAATAAAGTCATGCTGTTTTGTAGCTGTTTGACTCATTTTTTATTTATTTTTCAAATAAAGCAGTCTGAAAAGAAACAATAAGAGTAAAAACAATGCTTGTTTATTAAAATTCAATGTAAAAAAGGATTTTTAAATTTGGATTATACTCACAATATACTCATAAATAATGTAACTTAAGCACCTTATTTTATATTAATACAATAAGGTGCTCTTGGACAAAAGAAAATGAAAATTTTCAAAATTACGTAAATTTCTATCTTAGTGAACTTTTCTAATAGAACGTTTGATTCTAAATCATTTTTATTCTATAACATTTTTCGATAAAGTTGATAGTTTTTTAGATATATGGGGTTTTTAGGAAAAGGGGATGGGCAAAATTTCAACGGGGGTGGGGGGGATTCAAAATTTGTTGGATTAGAAAATGCTTGTTAAATTCGTGTTTAGGACATCATTTGGCACAACATTAGACTCCTGGACCTTGACTTTTTGAAAATGACCCAAAAATGGTACACCCTAATGAAAATATCAAAATAACCTTGAGAATGGACAGTAGTACTAGAATGAAACCATTAAATAAGAAAAATTTCTTAACTCTATTGAATTTTCATACGTATTCAGAAGATATTGTTTTAAGGTCTAAACTTGTGTGTACATAGATGCGATTTAAAGAATGTTTTTTAAGATACACCGAATAAAATCGTGGGACTGAATCGTGGGATTGGATCGTCGGGTTCGTTCGTAGTTAGATGGGATACTGTCCTCTGTGTTCAGATGATGTAGCAACACGCGGTTCGGATCCCACGTAAAGCCATATATGTCCCTTCCACCACGTGACCTTCGCCTTTAGGTTAAAGAAACCCTTCTCTCCAGCCAAAAAATTATTCATTGAGTTTAGGGAATCTCTGATGATAAGCCAAGAAAGTAAAAAAAAAAAATAAATAAATCGTTCCAGGAAGCAAAATTTTAAAATTATAGAGATTAATCTAATCACAGAGTAGTGACTAATCTTATCTAATCTAATCCTATAGCGATATGAAGGTAAATTTAACGCGATTATACAAATCAATATTGTATTTGAAGTTTCTAAATCACAGAAACCTGTTTTCAAAACAAAAATACACTAAATCTTCTATCATTTGCTAGTTACCAATAATACTCAAGCGTTCTTTATTCGTAAGAGCTATTCATTACTTCACACACACACACACACACACACACACACACACATACATATAAATGTGTGTATATATATATATATATATATATATATATATATATATATATATATAAAATTTAATTATCCCAGAAGAGTTCTTTCTTCCATGCACATTAGGTCTGTGTATTCCATATATATATATATATATATATATATATATATATATATATATATATATATACTACTATAAAAAAAGGTACCAAGAACACACAAATGCATTAATTAGTTGTTCCATGGCTAGAATTTATATTATCATTAAAACAGATTTTCCAAATAATATCTATATAAGTCACCATTCACGACAAACCAGGAATTTGTCAACATTATTGTAGGTAGAACTGCAAAGATAATTGTTACGTCTGAATTTAATTTGTTGGTTGAATAAAATATGGTTTCATATATATATATATATATATATATATATTAAATCATATTTTATTCAACCAACAAATTAAATTCAGACGTAACAATTATATTTGTTACAATATATTTTGCCCGACCTTTTTTTTTCCACCCCAAGTTTCCTTGTAAGTTCCAGAAATTTTGTACACAAGTAGTTACATACCTTTTTTGCAAGTTTTTATTTTTCCACATAGTCTCCATCCTTTTTTACGGCTTTCCTCCACTTCGAAACAAAGGCCTTTATTTCTTGCTGGTAAAAGTCCGCTGGGTTCCGCTGGAGCCACCTGTTAACCTCTCAACAACCTCATCGTCACTCTGAAACTTTCTTCCACGAATAGCATCCTTCATTGGCCCAAACAAATGGAAGTCTGAAGGTGCCAGATCCGGGCTGTATGGAGGGTGGGGTAACACAGTCAAGCGCATTTTTGTGATGGCCTCTCGTGTTTGCAAACTTTTGTGTGGTCTTGCGTTATCGCGCAAAAGAAGGACGTCTTCCAGTTTTCTCTCCGGTCGAACTCTCTTCATACGTTTCTGGAGTCTCTGTAGGGTAGCAATATATGCCTCTGAGTTGATTGTTTGTCCTTTCTTCATAATGTCCACCAGAATCACCCCTTTCATGTCCCAGAAGATGGTGGCCATAACCTTTCCTGTAGAGCAGAGGTCGGGGAACAGGGGTAAATTACCCCAAATGGGTAAATTTAAAAATTTTGTGGGTAATGCGTGCGGTATGAGAGCCTCAGTCGTGTGTATGGTATCATGAAACGAAGAGGTGCTTTTAGTGCTTGACACTTTGTGCTGATATTTTTTTCGTATATTTTTATTTTATTTTGTTACATAAATGTGGCGTTATTCTAAATTTTAGAATATTACGAATTTACGTCCTGATTTTGATGTTGTTGTATCAAAAATGAAACAGCATCATTTTTCCAAAACCTGAAGTGATGTTTTGAATGAAATTCTTCAGTTCTTCAATCCTTTTTACTAATTTTGTTTGTGTGCTATTCTTATGCGAGCATGTGTGGCTTTTTTTTATTTCTCCATAATAATGGATCCAATAAAAAAATTTTGAATTTGAATTTTTTGTATACCATATGCAACAATTTTAAGAGCAATTGGCTTGTTTTTGTTTACTTTCAAGTCTGGGGGTAATTTCATTTTACTCAAATAGATTTTTGTGTAATACCCAAAAAAGTTCCCCGACCCATGCTGTAGAGGAAGCCATTTTGAACTTTTTCTTGCGTGGGGAGTCTGCTTGATGCCACTCCATGGCTTGGCGTTTTGTTTCAGGTTCAAAGTAGTGTACCCAAGTCTGATCTCGTCACAATTCGTGAAAGGAAGTCATCCCCTTCTGTCTCGTATCGAACCAACGACTCAGAAGCAATTTCTTTTCTTTGGACTTTGTGATCTTCAGTCAGTTCGCGAGGAACAAACCGTGAACACACTTTTGAGTATCCCAGTTGCTGAATTATCGTATTCACACTTCCTTCACTAATTCCTAGCTCCAGTGATAGCTCCTTGTATGTGACGCGCCGATGATTTGATCGAATGATGCTGTTAGCACGTTGCACAGTGTGAGATGTCACAGCCGATGCCGGGCGACCGCTGCATGGCTCATCATCGAGGCTGGCTCTCCCTCTCTCCGATGATCTCACACGTTTAGACCAGCGTCCAACTGTGCTTCGATCAACAACAGCATCTTCGTAAACGTTTTGTAGACGTTTGTGAATATTTCCAACTGTTTTCTTCTCTGCGGTTAAGAACTCGATAACAGCTCTCTGTTTACGATGCATATCACCGTCAGACGCCATTTTCGAAACTGCGTTAACCATCGGTTTTATACAAGGTGTTTAAAAGCGGTTTTATACAAGGAGGGGAGGTTCAAACTGGAAAAATCTGGTTATGTGAAGCGCAGAAAGTTCAAACTTACGGCCCAAAAGACATTTCAGCCCCATGGCCTATTATTTAGCTAAGAAAAAGGGTGGGTCAAAATATATTGAGTGCCCTATATATATAATATATATATAATATTATATATATATATATATATATATATATATATATATATAACCATATTTTATTCAACCAACAAATTAAATTCAGACGTAACAATTATCTTTGCAGTTCCACCTACAATAATGCTAACGAATTCCTGGTTTGTCGTGAATGGTAACTTATATAGATATTATTTGGAAAATCTGTTTAAATGATAATATAAATTCTCGCCATGGAACAACTAATTAATGCATTTGTGTGTTCTTGGTACCTTTTTTTATAATAGTATATATATATATAGGCGCCTCGGTGGTGTAGTGGTTAGCGTAGTTGACTACGAATCCATCGGCCCCGGGTTCGAGACCCGACGGCAGCCGGCGCGCAGCAAAACCCAGCTGTTCATCCTTCCACACAATAAAGAAAGTGGTTGGTAGATAAATGGGTACCCTAGGTGGCCTAGTGGCTAAGACACTGGGCTGCTGATGGGGCGTGGTTCGGATTCCACGTTAAACTGTAGGTCTAAGGTGGAGTGAAAAGCTTGACCTTCGTCAAAATGAACAATTCGGGCGGAAGCTAACCAAACCAAAGGTATATATATGGAATACTCAGACCTAATATGCATAGAACAAAGAACTCTTCTGGGATAATTAAATTCACTGTAGTCCGAGTAAGTAATGGCAAATGCCAAATACTGTAGTTTTTTCGTTTTCATGATGGAAGCCCAACGTAGACAACGGGTCACTAGGATTACTCATTCGGACTATAGTAGATTTAATTATGTCAGAAGAGTTCCTTGTTCCATGCACATTAGGTCTGTGTATTCCGTAAAAAATTACCTCAGGGGACTATTCTGAGTTGTATCGAGGGGCGGATCCAGGAATTTTTCAGGGGGGTTCACTGCTGCCGTTAGTAAGCATAGATCGGAAATATAATCCACCAACAGGATTCACTCACATCTATATAGTTCAAACTTTAAGCTCTGTATCTCTTTTCACAAATACATAACTTGTTTATTGTTGTTACCATAGCAACTGAGTTACAAAAATGAAAACAAAAAGGTGGTTACGCTATTGCTCGATCTAAAATGTGCTATGTAACGTTCTCAAAAAGTTGTAATAATCATCAGACATTTAATGCGTTCTGTGGGATCGGTCAGCTTAGTTTCTAACGATTATATAAAACGTTAATTACTCTCTTGTACAATATCTTGTTCTCGTGTCTCCATTATTTCATGCGGGGCTTTACGGGCACCCAATGAACCCCCGTTGGATCCGCCACTGGTATCATATATATATATATATATTATATATATATATATAGTGTGTGTGTGTGTGTGTGTGTGTGTGTGTGTGTATATACTCCATAGATAAGTTATAATTACTTAAACTGAGAAGTTAACAACCAACTAATTATGCTCCAAAAGAAAATTTGATTTCCTGACATCATCTGGGAGTCAAATGGTATAAAGTAGAATTGGTTTCTCCCTTCTGATTTGAAGAAACTCTCTTCTTAAATACAAATCACACGATATAAAACAATCAGAATTGATGTTACGAATGTAATTTAAGTAACAAGAGTGAAATTATGCTCTATTTACCTATGTTATATTACTTCCTTTTCCTGTTTTCTCATGCACTCATCGATGGTCGCTACACGATCGCATCATCTGTTTGTGTATCCTGTCGGATCAAAGTATCTTATAGAGTATACAGTACTCCAAGTTTACTACATATATATATATATATATATATATATATACAGGGCCGCCGAGAGGGCGGGGAAGCCGGGTTAAATCCCCGGGGCGTGGACCTCTACGGGGCCCGGAAAGAGGGAGGATAAAATCTAAAAATATTAATGAAGCAATTGATTAAATAACAGAGAGGAAATATAATTAATGAACATACATTTTATAGAGATTATTTATCAGAGTGAAACTGAAAAAACAGATAAAATATTATCTGCGGTCCACCAATGCCCAAGACCGACTAATAGATCTGGGGACCACTGTAATTGAAAGCCAGTTAGCCCGTACTTTAAATTTCATCAGAATCATTTACCACTTTGCTAGAGAGAAGGCAAAGAGAGTACGCTTCTAATTATGAAAATCTTGCAGTAAACAATTGTCTTGCCTGCATGGACTGGTACTGCATTTGTAAATTGTATGGTGATAGAATTAATATAATTGATTCGAAAAATAAAATGGTCATTTTCTTCTGAGTTGTTTGTTCATACTGTATGTTTTGAATAGTGACTTGGACATATAAACAGTTTGCTTGTTATGAACACAAAAAACATTCATAATAAAATACTGAGTAAACAGGGGAGCCCATGTACCAATCCTTCCCCGGGGCCCGTGGCAGCTCTCGCCAGCCCTGTATATATATATATATATATAATATATATATATATATATATATTATAGAGCATATACTGTATATATATATGGGACTGAAATCAGAATGGTCCCCTGAGGTTTTTTCATGATACACACAGACCGTGCATGGAACAGGGAACTCTTCTGGGAAAATTAAATCCACTATACTGTAGTTCGAATAAGTAATGGTAAATGACAAACACTATAGACTTTTCTCTTTCATGATGTTAGCCCGACGTGGGCAACGGGTCACTCGCAAAGAGGCCCTAAAAATATAGCTTCCCTCACCAGCTATCTGCAAAGCAGATAGGATCCAGCTTTGGGACAGGATGTAGGGGTTACAGCTACACCTAGCCTACTATATTCAGAACCCCAGTATTAGCAAAATACTCGCTGCATTCACGTCGGATTGAATACATCAAAGAAAAAGGGGGTAACTATTGTATTTTTAGCCAAAAACCAAAACTTAAACCTCAACTGGCAAACCTGAGCGTCCACTTTTCAAGGCGCATAACATGTCCGTTTCATGATGGGATGGGAATGCAGCGAGTCTTTTGCTAGCCTAGTGGTTATATATGTATATACAGTATATATACTGTACTCGGGGGGGCAGTATGTTGTCCCAATGATGAGGTCTTCATGGCCCAACTTTAACCTGACTGCCAGTGTTTCGTCTTCGAAGCTTGTGATCTCTTCGAAGCGGAGACCACGTTTGACGGCAATTGCGACACCGTCATGCATTTCTTTCGATCTGTTTGATTGTATAATGTTGTAATTGAACAGCTTTATTTTCTGGGGAGCCTTTAGGCTGTGGGAGTTAATGAGAATGATGTCTGGGTCGATTATTCTGTAGTCGTTGGCCAGGGACGTCTTGTGCGTGTGCCAGTGCAGGACATTTTGCTGAAGTATCGTTAGGTTAGTTTGTCCCGCGTGCCTGTCGAGTGGGTTTTGATTTTTGGTTCAGTGCCTGTGTGAGAGCGCGTCGCATTTCCTGATCGAAATTTTTTGAAGGCCGGGTCCAGGAGAACGTTGAGGTCCTCACTGTGGACAGTGATTTCCCGGAGTTCAATCAATTCCTCTGCCAGACCAGCCCCCACAAATTCAATAGGGGACCAAATCGTATGGCAGGAGCGAGAGAAAAGAGGGGTGGCGACCCCGTCGTGGCCCCGCCCCAGGAGGCGCTGAGCGGACTTCGAGGGAGCAGCGCACCCTTGAGGCAGAAGCGCTTTAAGGTAAATTTAAGGTAAGGTAAAGCGTGGGATGTCGTATGTGGTGTCCAAGTTCACTTCGAAGGTGTACTTGTAAGTCCCTTCTATCAGCCCTTTCACCGGTTGGGATAGCGCAATGGAGTCGGCGAAGGGGCTGGAGGCTTTCGCGACCACCCTTAGCCCTAGTTCCGAGGCCTTGTGGGGGATATGATCAGTCGTCTTCGGTGTCGGCTTAGAGGATTCAGGGTTCGGCTTCTCAGGAGTTTTGGGGGTAGAAGTTTGCCCGGTTGGGGGCTTCACTTTTGGTGCCTTTCGTATTCCCGCTCGAGTCCGTTGGGGACGTGAGGCATCCGTGGAAGATTCTTGTTTGTTAACGGATTCTGGTGCAGATACGGGTTCGGGTACAGGTTCGTGCTCAGGTTCGGATTCAGTTTCGGATTCGTCGAAGGTGGGACTTGTACTTTCTGGAAGTCGTGCCGCGAAGATAGATACCAAGGGGACATCGTCGGGGGCGTTGACTTCCGGCATGCCGTTTCTTCTGAACATGTCGTTTAAGTGTTTCGAATATGTACCTGGGGTGCCCATATTCAGAAGATGTGAGTGAATGACGCATGTCAGCAGGGCCAGCCTGTTGGAGTTTTCAACGACAATTTCTGTTGGACTGTGGTAGGAACGAGCCTCCTCGAGGGATTGTTTGACTGCTGTTCTATACGGTTG
Source organism: Bathynomus jamesi (assembly GCA_023014485.1). NCBI lineage: Eukaryota > Metazoa > Arthropoda > Malacostraca > Isopoda > Cirolanidae > Bathynomus > Bathynomus jamesi. Next base: position 9,491 of record JAJOZX010009867.1, on the reverse strand, counting down.
CAGCTCTTTGGCGGCTGAGTCCTCCTGAGTTTTTTCCTTCCTCAGTCGGATGGCCTCCTTCTTCTTAGGGCATGCCATTGCTAGGGTGCGGTGCGGGCCGTGGCAGTTAATGCACTTCTTTCTTGTGGCCGTGCATTCGTTCCACTTATGTCCTACTGCTGCGCATTCGGAGCAGACCGTGATGTTCTTGGTGGGGCAGACCTTGGATGGGTGCGCGTCGAATTTGTAGCAGTTGAAACATGTCAGGACATTTATGAATTCGTCCACGGTGATCTGAGAAGGGATCATGATCATCTGGAAGAGTAACAATCCTGACTCCACTGCTTTGCGCACCATCTCAGGGGTCTTAAATTCCACTTTGACCACGTGAGTGTAGTCTTTGATTTTTGTGACTTCTTCTGCTTCAGCCCAAGCGTTCTTCTTTTCCACTTCATCTTTTATTTCCTCTTTGGTTCAGCCTCCGATGTGGCGGTCGAGTTTCCTCAGAAAGACAGAGCTCTTGGCTCTGATATCGGGGGGCACCTGGATTAGTATGTCCGCATTACGTAGCGACGTTTTTGTTTTAGGTGCCAGAAGCTTCGATGCGTCTTCCTCCTTGCATACGGCGGTGAACGTAGGGTGCTCACCGTAAATTCGAATGAAGGGCACACGTGCCTTCATGAAAACTTCCGAGATGATGTAGCTCCTCGATGCTTTCTTCGATGTTGCTTTAATCCTGATTCGCGTTTCTCTTGGGGGTGTAGAGGTCGCCATATTGAAAAAGTGAGTGTGTCAAGAGATAGGGGTCGCCAGGGGTCGGCCATCGGGTAGAAATGGGGAGGGGGTGAGGATGGTGGTGTATGACATGGGCTCTAGCCGCATCTCCTGCGGGGAATGACTCATGGCGGACTTATGAGCGCAGTAGGGTTGCCAACTCTATGAAGTTTGAAAAAAAGGACAAGAACATCAATTCCAATATACTGTCTACAAGGTTAGGGAAAGCAGTAAAATTTTATTTATAATTTATTACAATTTATACTGCATGCTTTTTTATTGCATATTTTCTTAAAGTAAATATTTTTATTGATATACAGATATTGACCATTGAGTCATGCATTGACAAAATTTATGGTAACAATATTTATTTTTAAATTTATACTTTTCCGCTACACGGAACGTTAACATTTAAGTGAAGAAATGAATTTATAAAATGTTACTCGACTTAAGACTATAATTATTTCCTTTTAAACAAAAGTTTTGTTATAAAACTGTTGTTTGGAACAAGATTGTTATCAGAAAAGGACAAATGGCGTCTTTTCCGAACTCAAGAAAGGACAAGGACAAAAATCTACAAAAAAAGACTGTCCTTTTCAAAAAAAGGACGGTTGGAGCGCAGCCTCCCCTCAGGCTTGGATATCAGGATTGCAGTTTCCATACACGGAGACGGGGTGATTAGAGTCGCACCGTGGTCTTGGGAAACCTCTAGCCCTGACATGCATTCCCCCCGAAAGGGGATGTCATGACAAAGTTCGAGTGCAATTCTGGATGCAGTTCGAGCGAGCCCTGATCTGGTCTGCAGCGGGCTAAGCCTCAGACCTCCTTCGTCAGATCCTATTGATGCAAGCATCGATAGACGGGTTCTAATGAAACCTCCCAACCTGCCCCTCTGGCACGGCCCCAGCAAGCCCTGGGTCTCTAGTGGTGACACATACCACCGTAGAACGCACTCAAAGAATAGAAACGGTGTCCGGTACCATCTCATCAGCAGACATAATCAAACCTTTGAACTATAACTGCCAAGTTTACATCATCGGCGACCTGAATACCAGATACGTGGACTTCGACGATAACTATAGTAACCATTACGGGAAACAACTGGCAGAAATAAACAGAAGGGGAAAATGAAGTGGCTAGGGCCACATTTTCCAACTTTTTACGGCCGAAACTCCGGAACGGCGCCTGAAAAAATCATTGCCAATAAATAATCTGGCTTACCTCAACACCCATCATTATCCAGGCCCCACCACACCCAGCGACCACGTCACTATCATAATGAAGATTGCCTGCGCCCCTTTACAAGTCCCAATCCGTCCCCGCCATTCCATCCGCAAGACGAACTGGGAGGAGTATCAGGCTGATCTCGCCCAACATGAGCCCTCAGAACTGAGTGGTGGTGGGATAGCAGCAATTGATGCCGCCACGACAGACCTCCTGAAAGCGTTGAAGACTGCCAAGGAGAAACACGTCCCTACCATCACCCACCGCATTCTGCCCCACCCCTCCTCCGACGAAGAAACCGACGCCATCACACGCCAATTGAACGACATCAGGAACAAGATGGATAATGGCATAAACTACCTGTACAACAAACTGCAATACAACATCCTAAGGGCTCAACTACGAAGATTGTGGATTGAAAAAGAACACGACATGTGGAACACGCTCGTCGACAGGATAGACGTAGAAAGAGATCCTAAAACCTTCTGGTCTCAGATAAAGAAGCTAAAAGGTACAACAAAGCAGAAAAATTCAAGACACTCCGGAATGAAAACGGAAGACCTCTCAACTCGGACCAAGAAATAGCGGAAAGCTTTTGAAATCGTCTCAGATGAACGTTCAACATAAGTGACGAAGAAAATGACCTGTTCGATGAAGACAATGAAACAAGAGTCAACCAATGGCTGAAAGACAACTACGAAGACGATTCTACCATCGGATATGGCAGAACCCCTAAATGCCAACTTCAGAATTACGGTGAAAGAGGTCACTCACACGGTCAACCTCTTCAAAGAAAAGGCACCAGGCCCCTCCGGAATCACAAAAACACTGATCCAAAAGTCGCCCCCAACATACACGAAGAAATAGCAAACATATTTAGCGCCAGTCTCTCCATCGGATACTTCCCAAAAGCAGTGGCGTACTAATGGGGTTGCGAGGGGGGCGGTCCGCCCCGGGTGACAGCCAGGAAGGGGGTGCCATCGGGAGAGTTGAAATACCAGTACAAGTTTTCAAACCAAATGAAAAATTCGCCAAAGTAAGAAAAAAAATTTAAATGTTCAAACTATTACAACAGCTTAATGTTAATTTCCACTATAAAATAAATTTTTATTTTTATTGGCAATACAAAATTTACAAACGAAAAATTAAATATTTGATAAAAATTACATCGAAAGGCGAACGTTTGTTGACGTTTTAGTCATCAGTTTGTTGAGCATAGCCAGCTGGCTGCATCTGACATTCCAAGTCTTGTTCGCTTGACACCGTGAATCCACATACATGAGGTATGTTTCATTAAATAGTTATGATAAAGCATAAAGTGCTGGTGTTTATAACAATATCATGGTACTTATACCAGTGTTCAGTAATTTTTGACAATGTGGTATCATAGTGATGTTTAAGTGTTTATAAATGCATCGTCGTGATGTTATAATACCCGGTAAATGCATTGTGGAGAGGGCCATTTATTATGCAACTACAAAGTGTGAGGAAATGGACATTTCTATGGAGAGAAGAGGGAGAGTAAAGCTCCGAAAAAGGATGCCAGGAGAGATGGCAAAGGATGCTGGTCTCACATTGCCAGAGGAAGTAAAAAGGGTTATGTTTGAATGTCTTGATCGCGTTCATCAAGAATTGGAGATTCGTTCTAAGGCAATGGATCAAATTCTGTCAATCTTCGCTGTTATTCAGCCAAACATTTTAGTTGTTGCAACAGAAGAAGAACTTCGGAAGTATATTCCAAATTTGACTCAGATTTTCGATGAATTCTCTGATGAAGATATCAGTGTGGAAATTGGACGACTTCGGAGGCATTTGGAAGCTGTCAAAATCAGAGTTGAAGAGGCAAAGAAATGGACAGCATTGCAGTTTCTGGAGTTTATTGTGAAATGGGATTTTTGTGAATCTTTGCCGAGCTTGTCACTGTGTTTGAGATTCTTTTTGACTGTCTGTGTGTCTATTGCTTCATGTGAAAGAAGTTTTTCCAAATTGAAATTGATAAAAAATTTCCTTCGCTCGACCATGAGTCAGACAAGATTGACAAATCTGGCTTTACTTTCAATTGAACATGAATGTGCAAAGAAGGTGAATTTTGATGAGGTCATTGATCAATTTCCAGAAATTAAGGCTCGAAAGCAGAGACTGTGAATCCTCTCTATTTACCTTTGAAGAATAGGCTGAGCGTTGAGACTGGATTTCCTGTGTATTTTGTATAAAATAAAATGCAGTATTACCTGTTCACTAAATTTTTAATGTCCTGCATTTTTCTTATTTCCACTTTGCTTATGACAGTACTGTACTGTTTAAAAATCTACTTACAAACATAATATATTTTTCTGTGAGTTTAAATTTTAAAATTATTTATGGGGGGTGCCAAAGGAAGGATCCGCCCCGGGTGCCAAATACTTTATGTACGTCCCTGCCCAAAAGCAGTAAAAACTGCAAAAATCATCATGATCCCCAAAGGAGGAAAATCCGCAGAGCTCATCGAGAATTATAGACCCATCAGCCTGTTAGAAGTACTCGGCAAAACCCTGCAAAAAATATTCCTTCGGAAACTGAATTTCCACCTCACGGTCAACGGCGCACTGTCAGACGCCCAACATGGGTTCAGGAAAAAGCGAGGCACAGCCACAGCCCTCGCCATTCTGCACGAAACAGTGGCAAACAAACTAGCATTCAGCAGAAGAGTCTCGCTAGTACTAAGAGACGTGAAGGCCGCCTTCGACAAAGTGTGGCACCAAGGATTACAATACCGCATCCTCGAACAAAACATGGAAGCAAGCCTAGGAAAAATCCTTTGTAACTTCCTGAAAGACTGAAAAACTTATGTCCAACACAAGACCCACACTGGCCCGATCCTCGACATCCGGGCAGGAGTACCCCAGGGCGCAATACTTTCGCCCATTCTATACAACTTTTATATCGCCCAAATACACCGCCCCCTCCGCACACCCGAGACGTCATCTACGCGGACGACATCACGCAAATAGTAACGCCAAACCTCGATAAAGAGCACCACGCCATCAGGCTCAGGAGACAAATTGACAGAATCAACGAATTCGAGGAACGATGGAAAATTCAGACAAACTAACAGAAATTCACAGTAATTAACATTGGCCGCAGGAAGGCTCACGTACTACTAATAAACAACTGAATCCAGCCCTGCAAGCAACAAGGCACAGCACTCGGCCTGACCATCAACAGCCTTGGCTATAAAAACCATACCACAGCAAGGTCAAACAAAGCAAAAGGAGAGCTCAGAAAACTCTACCGCTTCAGAGGACTCGCGACCAAAAATAAGAAGTTGCTGTACACGGCGCTCGTCCGGTCAATCCTCGAATACCGGACAATACCACTGCACACAACGAGCGACACAAATTTGTTGCTGCTACAAAGAATACAGAACGCTGGAACAAGATTCATCCTAGGCAAACGAATCAGCGACATAATTTCAACCCACGTCCTGCACCAACAAGCCAACTTACCTGCCCTCAATGTGCTCCTGCACAAAAGGGCGGAGAAAACTTGGAGCAAGGTACGAAACACCTCGCCACAGACCTATGCAGAACTCGATATTGGAACACAGCGCAGGAGAGAGTACTCCCTCTTCAAGAGAAGTCTACCCCGCAGCAGAAACCCGCATCAACGGCACTATTTGTACCCTACAGAAGATTAAAAAAAAAAAAAAAAAAAAAAAAAAAAAATTAAAATAAAAATAAAAAATAAAAAAAAAAGGTAGGAAAACCCAAACTCTAAGCTAACAAGACAAGCACCCAACAAAAGTTTGAACGTGCAAGGAAGGTGAATCACCTATCACCTCACCTTACACCCCCCCCCCAACTAATAAAAAAAAACCTGCGCATCCTTGGTGAGCCCGAGGACCTATCAACTCTTCACCTATATTTCCCATTTCCCCACTTTCTAACATCACTCCCACAACTCTAACTTAACCTCTTATAACGTCAAACAACAACAACAATATACTGTACTTATTACTGATATACGTGAATAACATTTTAAAAACATTAAAATATTTTTATTAATTTTACATTACGTTCAGTTAGTTAGGCATTATAATAATAATAATAATAATATTATTATTATTATTATTATTATTATTATTATTAACTGGGAAAAGCCAGAAACTGGCACACTGCTCAGGCCAGACTAATGCTGTCCATTGCGCTGTTCCTAGATTATTATTACTAGCGTCATCTGGAGTAGAACCCCCGACCTCATTGTCTTCACTTCGCTAATAGAGAGACGAGGTGCTGAGCTACGAGTTGTGGTCCGGTTGATACATGTCAATGAATAATAATTCGCTTATCTTCAACAGCAGAAAACTAAATTTTAAAGAGAAAATGGAGCCTCTAAAAGGGTCTAATAATTAATCAGTACATTTGTTCTACATGTACCGGGTGTTCATAAATTATTTTTACAGATTCAATTCAATTTCAATTACGGTAAACTAAAGATAATTTTATGAATACCCTGTATATTTATTTTAAATTTTTTATCTACAAGATGAATATTACACTACTGCAATTGCCTACTGCGTTATAATAATACAATAATACAAATTGTCAGTTAGGCTATTTATTTTATTTAATTCGGGTTTTTAGCTTAGGCTCAACTAGGCTCTCAGATTAATTGAAGATAAAATGTATGTTATGCAAGTCATATGCGCTAACGAAAAATGTATACGTAAAATAAGTCTTTTACATAAAAAATAAAATGAAATGAATGTAAATAAAGTTTATATCCTGTTATTACCTCCTACCATGTCTCTCATTCCACCCACCCTATCAACTACTTCTGTCATTTGTGTTTTTGTTTCTTTCCTCTTTACCTTCCCCTCCTAATCCATTCTCTTTTACATAATAACTGACTCACTCATCCACTCACACATTTAATTTTTAATAAAACGTCCTCTATAAATACTCAAAAATATATTAACAGCTTCCGGAAATGTTGGTGTATACCAATAATCTTGTTTCTCTTTTAAGCAATACACACCAAACAACGATATTACAAGATCAAACCGTCTACATGGAATCGCACAATAGCTGAAATTAAGCATCATAATGTAGAGGAATACAACACTTATTTGTAAGGGTTAATATCGAATCACGATATGACAAAAAGTATTGCCTCACGAATGATCCCAAAATTCGAAGGACACTGTAATTCGGCGTGTCAGATTACGATTCGAATAGCATCTAATTTTAAACTGTGATTTGAACCCAGCGACGAGATATATTAAAAATAATAATATATAAAATATATAATATATATAAATGACTAATTCTAACATTCATTTTTGCATATAAAGTTCATACTCACCTGACATCTAACTGTACATAAAATGGAAGTTTGGAAAAAATTTTAATTTTCTTTCTATTTTATTTTTGCTAAGTAATTGATGAATTATTTCTTTTATAAATTACTTAATCATTTTTTAGATAACTTAATCATGTAATCGTGTTAAATTCTGCAATGTTATTTTCTTTATACATTCTCTTTTAGCTGTATAAGATGAAGTCATAACTTGCCAAAACTCTAAATTAACATTTAATTTTAAATTTTAAGCATTTAATTTTGGCTCATATGCATGTTTAAGTTTAATTCATAATAAAATGCATATTTCAACTTTCATTTTTAGTTAACTCGGCAAATCATGATAACATCAGATCATCTGTTTAAAAGAAAAATATAACTTCATCTTCAAATATCTTGCTATCTGCCAGTATGCTGTTACAGCCAATTTTTACCTTTATCTTCAAATATTTTGCAAAAAAAATTCAGCCTATTGAGAATAAAAACAAAAGAGGTCAACATTAAATAATAATGATGTCACCAAATTATCAGTATATAAACTCTTGTAATTTTCCAAATTATCATTCTGATTATTCTGATCTGACTTAGAGGCTGAAACATTATCTGAAATATTTTAGAAGCAGTAAAATTCAGTCAGAAGATGTCTTTGTCTTCTCCTTTGAACCCTGCTTTCTCCAGAGAACTTACAGTAGTTTTAAATAGAATAAATAATTTCCCGATACTCAACAAGAAGAATCGGGGAACCGTCAGATAATTTAGTAAGTTTTCACCGAATCCTCCAATCCACTAAAAGGAGAAATCGGAGTGTAATATAAAAGAAACTACTGCGATTCTCGACACCGTACCAGCTACCCCAGAGTGAGAAAATCCGTTGCTGCCACCTAACCAGAACCTTCGTCAACCTCGAACCACCCAAGGCCATAGACGGAGTATTGAGTAATTGTGTATAATAATGTTACGGCTGTGATGTAATAAATATATACTTATTTACTTGAACAATTGTCATTTCCTTATAATTTGAACACTATGTTTTGTATGTTCTTAAGAAAATCCTAAATTTACCTGATTCATGTTTATTTTTGTAATAAAAAAATTGAACTATGTTATCATTATCTCTCCATGGATAAACTTTTTTCTGGATAATCATTTGTTGATGATGCATGGACTTTAAACAGAAATGTTATTGCCTGGAGGAAACGTCAATACTACAACTTATGTTACACTTTAACTATAACATGGCCACATGAAAGTCCTATGATTGAAAGTGTTTAAAGTATTCACATTTGTGAAATAACCTAACTACTCTATTCCCAAAATTTAGGAATAATGCATGAATAAAATACATAGTCGTCCTGGCATTACCACCAAAACTACAGTGAACAATATATTTATTCTGTCATTGATTTTCAAAAAATAAAAGTATTACTGTGACACTACCTGAGAGAGGAAGGAGGAGAGGGAGGGAGTGAGGGTGCGGGACCGGGGTTTAAGAGGGACTGCGTTGCCTCCACATCTCGAAGAGGGTGGAGCGGAACTATTACAGAGGACTGTACAACGAAACAGAGAAAAAAAAGAATAACACATGTTTAACAAGCGTTGATTAAAGGCATAAGACATTTTGGGTCAATCCCAGAATAGGCACCTGATGTACCTCAATCCCAGATGAAGCACCTGCGTTCAACCTCATCCCAGAATAGGCACCTTGCAAGGAATTAAATAAAAAAACCTGATGATTACAAAATTTATTGTTTATACAAAGTTTATTACAAATGTAATAAAGGCAAGTTATAAAAGGTTTAAAGTGGTTTAATGAATAAAGAAAAATTTTAGATATTATAAATTCCTGCAATATGAACCCGAATGTTTCTGAATCCATCTGAAGCAAATCTATATAAGGTTAGGTTAGGTTAGGTTAGGTTAGGTTAGGTTAGGTTAGAGTTGATTTTTTCAAAATTGATAAAAACAATGAAATTATATCTCTAAAAACTGTTTATATTTTTTTCTCCTCAATCCAGATTAAGCACCTGTGTTTTGCCTCAATCCCAGATTAAGCACCTAAAAATGATTTCAGGTGCCTATTCTGGGATTGATCCGACATTTTAACAAGAGAGTGTCAAATTTATACATTCCCGCACTGTTTCAATAACAGTGCGGGAATGTATAAAACTGACAATATC